>KN492259.1:30483-50886 GCA_000787155.1 Scartelaos histophorus
CTCCTCTAATCTCCCATCCCTCGCTCTCGTGGCAGCATGCGTCTGCAGAAAGGAACCAATATAATTTGCATTGTTAATGAGAGCTCTTTGCGAAGCGTCGGCGCTGCACACTGCACTCTGCCGCCGTAACAATAAACAGCAAAGACCGTGACTCCCGGGCTCCGCTAATCACGCGACATAAGGTCAACGCCGAAGTGATTTTTACATCTACTTAAACATCCTTCTGTAACCTTCCATCTCGGAAAATGACTGTCAAACAAACGATCTACTCAGCTATACAGTTATGAAGGTTTTTCTGTACAAATGACCATCTCATGCAGGGCTGAGATGTAAAAAAATAACGGAAATATCGTGAAATCGTGAAGTTTCTCTGCTTAAATTCATTGTTATGTCACCACAACAGCTAAAAAACAGACAAAACTACATAGACCATGATGCTTTGCTGTGTTTCAATCCAATCTACATGCTGAAATAACTGTTATTAAGCATGTTTAAGTCTTAATTATTTGGATTATGACACGAGAAAAGTAGAACATTCAGTATTTCATGAGTCTCTTGCAATAAATATCGTACCGTATCGTTAGAATATCGTATCGAGAGGTTTGGATATCGTTACATCCCTGGTAAATAATGGAGTAGCTCAGTTGGTAAAGTGTTTGTCCAAGGTTTTGAAAGTAAATGGTTCAAATCCGGCCCTTGACATAAAAATTATTCGTACAGCGGTCAGATCCATTGACCGCACACCCATCTGCGGTGCGATTCCAGTGCAATTCCCGCAGATGAATGCTGTTGATGTGTCCTTGGACAAGACACTTAACGCACCTGAGTGCTTTGAAGCTGGTGTATGAATGCGTGTGACAATGGATGAGCGGTTCCTTCATGTAAAACGCTTTGAGTGCTTTGAAGGTGGAAAAGCGCTATAATAAAATGTGACAATTCAACATTAAATATGCTATTTTGGTGAAGTTGTCATATTGTGAGTCATATTGTGTCCTATTGTGCTCATGTACGAGAGCTCTCTACACCGGCAGCGTTTTCTAAAGCTTTAAAACAGGGATTTTTCTGTGGTCAAATATGCCACCATGTTCAACAAAATGATTTTTTTTTTTTTTATTATATCAAGGGGTGTTGGCTTAACTCTTTCACTTTTAACTTGAACTTTTGTGTGTTTGATGCTGTACTTTTCCCTAGTAGAGTTTCGTATAATTCTCAAATACAGTACATACAATTTTCCTTAACTACTCCCCCTATTGGTCAGTTTCTATTATGATATCAGTAGATTTAACCAGTACCAGTTTGATTTAACATTTTTGGAGTATCACC
The DNA here is from genome assembly GCA_000787155.1 of Scartelaos histophorus. Lineage (NCBI taxonomy): Eukaryota > Metazoa > Chordata > Actinopteri > Gobiiformes > Gobiidae > Scartelaos > Scartelaos histophorus. The sequence continues at coordinate 31,807 of KN492259.1, forward strand.
CATGCAATAATTAACTTAGCATTGTGTAACTTTTCTGGTGGAGGGTTCGTCAAATGCTTTTCTCCATGGAGATGTTAATGCTTTGTCTGGAATATTTCACAGTATGGCATTAAACTTTTCTATCTTCATCAAAACCCAACCAGACCTAGGTATTTTTGAGCTATAAAACCGCTTATAATTGAATAAATATGTAAGGTTGAGCTGTTTATTGTCATACTTTGGAATATTCAGGGTAGATCAATGACATCTCCATAGAAACAACTTGGCCTATACATCCCAAACATCGAAATTATTCACTGCAATGACTTTTAAAAAATCTTTCCTCATCTTCCAGAGACTAGAGTGGTGTTTTGCAGCGATATCAGACAATACATTACTTTATAATTAGATGCAAGCAGTACTCAGCAGACTTATTTTGACCTTGAGAACTGCTTATAAAATAAATCTGTATGGAGCGAGACACATCCTGCTCAAATGGGGAAGAAGTACAGGGCTTTTAAGTACCACCGGAAAAGATGGAGCGATTTTGCAGGTTCCAGAAGTACCTATACAATGATTTAAGAAGTTTGTTTAACATAGATCAGAAAATAGCGTAATATGAACCCTTTAACTTCAATAGCTGGTTTTATACGGACATTACCATTTATGTTTCAACACCGTCCTTTCCTCGGGACATTGCTGAGATACCAAGCACCTATGGAAACGCTGTCGCCCATATGTTTCGCCCCAACATCACGATTTCGCCCTTGCCGATCTATGTCATGTTGTTGATTACAGACTCCCCGTGTACGTATATCCATCCTCATCTCATTATAGCGCCTGTGTGCAGTTTAAAAGTAGTTAGCCGCAAATTAGAGCTGTGAAAATCTGTTTCAAAGGTTCGCTGTGTCCTTCGGGGAAAAGTTTAAACCGTACTAAAGAAAATACAGGCTGACTTATAGACTACAAACTGTACAATGCAGTCAATTTCAGTCTAACATTTGAGGAATGAGGAGCCAACTGAAAAACAGCTACTATTTTGTTTTATTTACGGTATTGAGAGTTAAAATATGCGCTCTCTACTGTTCCCTCATTTGGGTTAGAGTTAAAAAACTGAAATTTATTGTTGCTATGGTCAAATTTGTGCACTGCATTTGAGACATCCTTTAGTACCATTGGGGCAGCGGTGTGTCTGGACATTTTAGTTGGGTGGAGAATGTTCTTAAGTATGGTTTTAAACTTCAAAGAGATACACAATGTTGCTTTAAGTACAAGCGACAAACTGTGACTGAACAGTGGTATCATTCTGTTATTTAAACTAAAATTCTAATAAAATTCGTTGGCAGTTTCAGATTTTCTCATACAGAATTTCAACAAATAATTCACAAACAATAATTCACCTTGTAAGTCCCTCCAGAACATTTCCTGCTTCATATTAAAGGTGGTATAGAGGATTTTCCAAGGAACAAGAAATACAGCGACTGTTTGTCCTTTTTCAAATTCTGTGCATGCGAGAAAAAACCTCCTCCTCCTGCTTACGCAAAAAAACCTTTACAGACGCTGCACCGATCAAAATTGCTGTTGGTAATGCTTCTATTCTCTTTTACTATTATCATCACTGCAGTGACATTCAGAGTTATAATGAAGTTGTTGTATGAGAAATGTAAAATGTATGCTGTGCAAAATCGATTACTTTAGAGTAGGAGCAGTTTATCCTTGAAAACAAGTTTGCTCCTCTCCGCACAGGACTTGTAAACACAACTAACTATAATACAACAAGCAACTGCAAACATACTTTTTCAAAACATTGAAAATCTCATTTTCAGATACAGGATATCGGATTTGTGTCCTGAAAAACGATATAAAGTACATTTCCCAATGATAAACAGAAGTTTCCTGTCCAGAAGTAATTTAGCTCCAACGCAACCATACAAGTGCAGCCATCGTTTGAAGGAAACACCAAAAATCACCTTAGTTTGGCTTTGCTCTTTTTCCACTTCTTTTTTCTTTCTGCAACCTCATAAATGGACTTTCTTTTCCGTCGAACTGGTAGTGGATTCTTCTCTGCCATTGCAACAAACTTGCGAAGTGCGAGGAAGCTACAGCTGCAAAAATCTGCTAAGAACTGCTGCATTGGTTTAGTAAACAGCAGGTCTGTGGAGTGCGTAAGAGCTAAGATCTAAACCACGCCACCCAAGTCAGTTACGCTAGAAATGTAGGGAGTTTAATTGACAACCCAGCAGCTAATAAATAACGAGATAGCCTTATTATGTGCTGGCTAATGTCCATCTGGCACCACCATGTTCACAGTTGATGGGTTTTAATTCTCTGTTTTTTGGTCATCATAATTTCAAGGCTGTTGCTTCTCTATAACGCTATTTTCAAACAAACAAACAAAAAAAATCCTTCATACAACCTTTTAACGGTCCCAACAACCAACTGAGAAACACTGCTGTGGCTTGTGTACTCATGGATTAAGTTCGGTCCAGGGTTGAGAGCAGCTGTAGTGGAGATAATCTCAAATAGGCAAACAGAACGGAGACTGGCAGCCAAATGAGTGCATAATTGTAGCCATTACCATCATTAGTCCTGTAGTCAGATTCAGTTGGCTCTCGCGCTGCCAGCTCCACTGCCAGGCCCGGCGAAACACCACTAAAATAGCCCCACGCCTTAAATTATTCATCGTGGTGGAAATAGACAAATTATAGCCAGGACAATTCCCTTCGCTCCCAACTGTCACCGAGCGATTCAGAGAGTCTCAAAATCTGAGACAACGGCGGAGAAAGTGCTGTGGCTTTAAAATAGGTTCAGGACACACCACTAGACACATGCGGGTGATTAATTACAGCGAGGCAAGGTCAGAGCTGCTCCTGTGTGGACGGACTCAAGCGCTTTACTGGATCATATTATACTTTTCTCTACTTCACTGTGGGTAGGTGTTATAGACTCTGGAATCCTTTACAAAATGGATTCTTGTGAGCTTTACCTTCTCAAAAACATACCTGGAGTTGTGTTTTGTTTTATACACACATGCATTATTACTCTGTCTACATCTCCAAAGCTTAAATTCCAACTTGTGATGTCATGAAGAGGTAGTTTTCAAGTCAACAGCTACATTTTACCTTAAGTTTAGCAGAGTTTGGTAAAGCCGAAGCTGAAATTATCCAAATGATTCTACTGAAGGTGTATGGAGTTTAAAAACACAGACTAAATATGCAAGATTTGTGCGTTAAAAATGTGTGAATGAAACAAAACACAACTCCAGCTTGTGATGATGAAACAACATTGTAACATTATAAGAACATGATGTAATATGGACCCTTTAAAGCGAATGGTTTGAACTGGATCTTATTTTTTAAAAGAACTTTTTTCATATTTTAAATGCAAAAGGTGGTTGTTTTTGTTATCTTAGCCATATGTATTTTTATATTTTAAGTACAAAAAGTCTTCCATTGGTAGATCATTTGTCAAGTGAAATGGGCTCATATCATGATAAAACTTAGTAAAACTTAATTAAATTTCTTAATGCAGAATAAATTTATTATTATGTATTAATGTGTGAGTGTATGTGAGTGTGGAATGTAAGTTTGTGTAATTGTGTGTTGAATTTCTGGGGGCGGGAAGGGGTTGTTTTTTTTGCGTTATTAATTTGTATTGTCTTAAGAGTCTTAATTTTTTTTTTTTTTTATCTTTTGTGCGTACTTTTTGTCCCTTTAAATGTTGGGTGCAAAAAAATAATGATGTCATCTGAACTCGGTTAGATTTTAGTTTTTGCAGCGTAAAAAGAACCAGTGTTTTGTACGAAGCCAAAAGATTTGGATCTCATAATAAAGTGATACGATCTTCCTGTTATATGCAACATTTTGAGCAATTTCCCTATTCAAAAGATTAAATCGAGTATAAAAATATACTGTTTTGAATTGTTAATTACGATAGCAACAGTCAAGATGAAGAGTGACAGGGCTGACAGTGTGACATGACATGATGTACAGTATAGGGGGACTACTTTTTCACAGCACTTTCTACCTCCTTATTCTTACCTGACAGGCGGCGAGATACGGGGCTCAGACTGATCTCAATCCTATTCCACCAATGTGTCTCCGTGGCGACGAAAAGACACCTATCAGATAGTGTCAGGTTAGGGCTGTCACGCCATTTGACACGCCGCTCAGAGCCACCAGAGAGATTCCAGTGTAAAAAAATAAAAAAGAAGTGCTTGAACTCAGTAATATTGGAGCTGACCTGAGGGGCGGTACTTTGACAGGGGTGCATGGGAGAGAGGTCACGCTTCAGGAGATCTCAAAGTTAACTTTTACTATAAATAAAATACTCCGCTTTGCCCCCATCCAGAGAAAAAGAAAGTTGGATAGAGATATCGAGAAGGAGTTTGATTTATTTATGTTAAGTTGCACTGAGTAACTTTTCAGCTTGGGGTTAGATTTACCTGTAATGTTGCACAATATATTGAACTTGTATAAGATTGATTCATTCAATTATGGGTGATTTTATTGCTCAAATACTCATAAATTCTTACCGTGAGTGGGGTCGCCTCTTCACTGATCTTACCCATAAAATGGCCTGGTGACGTCTACTGCTTGTTTCATATGGAGACTGAAAAGTTTAAGGATATACTCTGGAATACTGGAGGTAAAGCAATAACTAAAATATGCATTACATAGGCATTACAGGAAATATCTTTTTTAATTTGGATTGTCTATTTTAGTTTATTATTAATATTTCTAAAACAAATGTGAGTAAACTTCCAAAAACCAGGGCCCATATTTTGCTATTTTTTGATAAAACTGAAAATTGTTCCACTTTGTTCCACCTTGCAATTTTATGTGTTAATAATACTACCTTTACTAGAATCATTTGGATAATTTAATCTCTAATCTCTAATCTCAGTATGTTTTTGAGCAGGTAACATTATAAAATGATTTAAAGCTCATAAGAGTCTGTTTTGTATAATATAGAACCTTTATGGTGAGCGTACAAAATGACAATTATAATGGTTCCTATATGAGCGACTCTGCCTTGGGCGATTGCAGCTGTCACTGTTGAGAGATCGCTGATTTGAGAACAGCTTTAAAAAGCACAATCATGGCGTGTGGGATGAATATAGTCCCGTATCTCTCACTCCTACAGCTCCGCTCAAACAGCCAGAGACGCAGGACTACGTGCATACTATATTCTATACAATTGTACAACTCACTCTTATGTTCTATAATACTCCCTACAACTGTACAACTCACCCTTATGTAACAGATAATACTCCCTACAACTGTACCACTCACCCTTATTTAACAGATAATACTCCCTATAACTGTAGAGCTCACCCTTATGTAACAGATAATACTCCCTACAACTGTACATCAATTCACTGTTATGTAATATAATACTCCCAACTACTGTACAACAACTCATCTTTATGTACTATAATAGTACATACTATAATACAATTCAATTGTACAACAACTTACCCTTATGTAACAGATAATACTCCCTACAACTGTACAGCAACTCATCATTATTTATAATACTCATCCTTACTAAACAGATAATACTGCCTACAATTGTACAAAACATATCCTTATGTAATATAGTACTCCCTACAACAGTACAAAACTTACCTTTATGCAATACTCCCTACAAATGTACAACTCATCCTTATCTAACAGCGAATACTCCCTACAACTGTATAACAACTCACCCTTATGTAACAGATGACCTTATGTCTTGTCAATCACCTTTGCACACTTTTCCTTATGACCTCTGTATACAGCTGAAATCAATTTTAATTACTTTATTTCTGTACTTTTTTTTTTTTACTTGTATGTATAATGCATATAATTTTGCTATAATTTTGCTTATTTGACACTGTCTCTTGACATTTTTGCTATTTACTTAGAATGTATTATTACCATTTCTCTTCGTTATTATAAAGCTTAATGTATTTCCTAAGTATAAGTGATACCAGACTTTTATCCATGATTCATTTTTATTGTTTGATTACAGAATGAACCCAGCGTTTAGTGGCTACAGCAGAGCCCGTCTGCTTTGGAATTGCCTGATTAAATAGTTGGTGAAACGTCTCATGGAATTTAACAATCCTTTAACCAACAAGGAGCAGGAGTATCAGCTCTGTTAGCCAGGGGTGGAAAGTAACAAAGTACTAACATAACATAAGTATAATACTTAAGCACAATTTTAAGATATCTGTACTGTGCTTGCGTAAATTTTACATTAGATAGTTTTTGCTTTTACCACACTACATTTGAGAACATGTATCTGCGCTTTTTAATTCACTACGTTTTAGATTAGTCCTTTTCTTTATGGTTTGGAACCTTCTGAAATGAGTGAGACTTATTTTTAGCACATTTCACGTCCCAACTTTGTGCAAACCAGATACACAAAAACACATAAACGGCTGCAAAAATTAAGTAACCAGTTCAGTCACTTAAAATCAGTTGAATTCTTTATCAAAATCACTACATTTGAATAGTTATAAAAATCTCTGTAAAATACTTTTTTACTGTTAAAGTACAGCTTTAAACAAGTGGAAACATGATACTTGTACTTTTACTTTAGTAATCTTTTGCCCCTGTATCTGTACTTTTACTAAAGTAACAAAACTGAGTACTTCATCCTCCATTTCTGTTAACAGTGGTTCTGATAGTTCCAGTTGTTCCTTATGATAAAGTCAATCTTCATAAAGGGCAAACCTGAGATATTTACTTTGGTCTTGTTCTACTCCTTGTTTAATCATCATAATAAAATGATAAACTTTTATTCTCTTTTTAAGGAGTTGTCTAGGGCTTATTCTCGATCTTGAAACAAATCCCAGAATCACATATTTTACAATTTCTGCTGTATGCTAAACAGTATAGAGAAGCGCCAACGGAATCAGAATACATTACTGACCAATTTTGTAGTACTTTATGCAGTTTTTTCATTTTAAGGAGAGACACTAGACCTTTTCAGAATATTTTTTTAATATCTAATTCCAAGTCTGACTTATTAAAGTTTTAACTCAAAAAAGGAATTAGAATTTTTATGCAAATTTTCAGTCAGATCTAGTTTTTTTTAAAATAATAAATAAAATATCCAAAATCTCCTTTTTTAATATATTTTTTGTGTCTAATATGTCAACTTGTGATATGTTTTTTTTTTTTTTTTTTACATTTATTTAAGTAAACTACAGAAAGTTTGAAAATGATACCTCTAAATTTAAGATTTTTTCCGATTCACCAGCAGTTTTTCACTTTAGTTTCTCGCCCCAGTATAAAAGCATGTTTTCCCCATTTTGGTTGTGTTTATTCCACTGAAAAACTTCCCTCCTTACTCTGAGCGGCTTGCATCTTCACAGCACTGTCTAGAAATGTTCCTTTGGCTATACCCCCCCACAGTACGGCACAAAACTCAACTATCTCCATGGATTTAAATTTCTATTTTCACAGAATTGCAGAGCCGCATTCAGAAAGTTGCAAAGTTTTTTTTATTACATTTACGACTGGTCCACCTCTGCACCCGTTGCTGTAGTATTTGCTATAATGTTATGTCCGCCATCACTCACACGTCGTTCTAATCTGCTTTATATGCAGCCTGAACCATAAAAGTTGCACATAACCTTTTTTTATATAGCTCTCGGTTCATCCCGGGAGAATACGGTTAGCGTCAAAAGCAGCTAGTCCGTGTCACATTGTTGGCCCTGTACACACTCGCGCACATGCTCCTTTCGCTCTCTTCAGTAGGCATCACGGGCCGGCCATCTTGACATGATTTATGGAGTTCCCTCTGAATAAATAATCCATTGCGGTCGTGGGCTTTGGGGAATTAGAGATGCAGAGGACTGGACCGGAGTGATGTAGCGAGGGCTGAGGAGGAGAGGGCAAATGAGATGAAGGATGGAAGATGGAGTGGAGGAGGAATGAAGGTGAAAATAAGGTGAGGGGATCCGGATATAATAGAGTCAACAAAGAAATGTGTCTGTCAAAGCATTTGTCAAAGGAGTCTCCAGTATCAACCTTCAGAATGTAGTGCGGCGTAAGGCGTACTTTCACTTAACAGTAATCTTATAGCAATATATTGTATTGATAAAGTGCTTACTGGACACAATTTACATTCAGGGCCGGCGTCAGGGGGTGTTGAGGGGGCACTAGCCTCCCCTAGAATGGCTTACCTCACCAGCCAGTCAATTCTGCATTTTATTTGAATCCAGAAAAGACTTGAAAGGGACCATAAAGGCGTGAAAAATCTCCCTCCAAATTTGACCACAGATGCTAATTTAAGTCTCCGAAATGCAACAGACATCTCTAAAACCTCATAAAAATATATATCTTCATTTACCTGCTTGAAATAAGTGATATTGACACCTTCTTAAAATAATTGCATAAGTCATTTTTTCAAGTTTTTCCGGAAACTCCCCCCAAAATTGAAATTATGGCATAAATTATGGCAAAGAAAACTTAGGCAAAAAGTGACTTAGGCGATTATTTTAGGAAGGTGACGATATTTTGGTGCTTCTGTAATTGATTCTGATAAAATCCATGCTTTTCCTCGTTTTTTATATTGTTTTGTTCTCTTTTCTTTATACGTAAGCAGCCATGTTTGTTTTTGACGCGAACAGATCTTGCTTGTCTCTGATTGGTTAATCCGCCTGTCAATCACGCCCTCTGGAATCAGGGAGACAGGAAACAGCTCCAGATCCGCTCGTCTTTGTAAAGCTGGCTGGTGTAAAGGCTGATGTACCCCTGCAGATCCCCCCAGCTCCAGATCCGCTCGTCTTTGTAAAGCTGGCTGGTCAGGGAATAGAAAGGCTGATGTACCCCTGCAGATCCCCCTAAAAAATGCAATCTAATGTTGGCTAAAAATGTTTAAATGGCAACCACAGAATGTTCAAAGAGAAACTACAATTTAAAAAAAAAATCCATATCACTACAGGGGCTAAGTACATTTCGACTTGTAAAAATGCTCTATATTTTATTAAATGTGCTCCCCCCCTTGAAGAATTAGCTCCCCCAAAGCTAAAATTCCCAGCGCCGCCCCTGTTTACCCTGGATATTCCCACACTCCCGGGGCACGCCGACTCACGCGAGGCCCGTTAATCCGCCCCATCCCATTCCCACACATTCACGCGTTCACACTTAGCGAGGCGAAGGAATTGTCTTGCCTAAGGGCACGGCAACAGCATGCGCTAGAACCACCGCTGCATTTGTATTCTCGAAAAGATCCGAGTCCAAACCAGCTCCCAACCAGCTTAGATCTGAGTAGAGCAGGTGTATCGCTGTCAATCTCTCATGTAGTTTCATTTTCTCACATCAAAACCTAAACACGTGAAATAACCTGTACACAAAGCGTCCGTTTTCTATTTTGACAACAGATTGAGTCTCGATAAAAGAACGAAAATTGTTGATTGAAGTCTGAGCTATTTTAATACTGTTCCTAATTAAATCATGAAGCCTTCTCATTTTTGTAATTCATGCCAAACGCCAGAACAGATTTTTACATATTCATGGCCGGTATTAAACCTGCTTACCCTGACCTCTTTAAAACTTGATGTACGATCTGTCCCTGTGAAATAAAAATGAAACGCTGTGAAATGTTAATACTCATAGACGTGATTGGAAATGGAAGTGAATTTGTTTTTGCAATACTGTCAAAAGTGTAATAAAAATGAAATTGAATTATAATAGGATCAGCATGGAATTCTTCTTTATAATATAGTGAGTACAGCTCTTCTTTATCACGCAGGGGGTGTTCTACATGTATGTCTATGGTCAGTATTTACCATAACAGTGCACACAGTAGAAAAAAATAAAAATAATTCAAGATCTTGAGGGAAAAATTGATTTAAACAACACATTTCCAGGAGTCATGATCAATACGAACGTTCAGAAAAACTTTTGGCTAATGCTCGCGATCTTGTGACTGTAATTTTAGCTGTAAGAAGGTTGTTTTTTGCAGAAATCATCAGTTATTTTTGGTGAAATTGTGTTAAAATAAAGCTCTGATTGAGTTTAACTTAACAGAGCAGACAGAGTAGTGCCTACAGTTAGCATCACACCCCCAGAAAACGTTGATGACATAGCTTAAATTAAATTGCTGTATGGGACCACCATGTAGAACTTTTTTTTTGTATAATATAGTGATTTTTTTAGTCTCTCTACGTCTCCAAAGCTCATAATGCTCTGTTCCACCTTGTGATGTCACGCAGTGGTATTTTATAAGTTAACAGCTCCATTTAAATTCCGTAGAGATTGGGAATTCCAGGGATGAAGTTTTCCAGATGCTAGCGAAGCTGTATGGAGTTTAAAAGCACGGTTACTTGCTGAAATTCCGACATACAATTAGAGATCAGTGTCGGAGTGGTGGCATTTCCATTTTTTATGTCCTTGAACGTCGTCATTTTCTTCTTTGGTCGCACTTTTTTTTTCCCCCAACATTCCGCCATTCCAACACACGAGCCTAAACTTACCTGTGCTATTACTGCTCGTCGGCTCCTATATGCCGGCGCAGGACGGATCACATCGATTTTAAAATAGTGCATCAGTCGTGCATTTTCTTCAGATCCGAATGACTCTCGTGTGGTTTTGCAGTGATATCATTTTGCGCTGTACGATACCGGGACTTATCAGCTTGACATTTTTGCTAGTGGGATGCGTCCTGTCGGGGAAGTAAAGGTTTAGGTCGCTCGCCTTCATTTGGTTGTGTCTGTGAAAGAGCCAATGACGTTCCAAACTATGAAAAGGTTGTCAGAACGGCGAGATAAGAGGTGTCAGAATGGCGCAATCTAAAAGTGTCGACACGGAGGGTTGTCGGAATGACGGAATGTCGGAATAAGGGTTGTTCCACATTAGCCCCGTTTACATGAGAGCTTCAAATCCGATCAAAAATAATTGAATTTGGCTTTAAAAAGACCACGCAACACTTAATTCCTAATGATTATAGGGAATGAAACTTATTCGGAATTAAATTTTATTCTGATTTAAATGGGTGTTTTCTTCCGATTTTAAAGCCGATTTAATTTATTCCGTGATCAGGTAAATGTTTATTCCGCTTAAAAATTATTCCGGTCGTTCAGCGTTCCTTGGGTCGCCCTTCTGACGCCATGGCGCTCTGCAAAAAGGCGCCCGGAACAAACTTTGGTCTCGAACCGAAACAATTTTTTTAATAAGTCACTGTAAGAACTACAGATAAAGAAAAGAGTGCATGGCAGAAAACAGCAAAAGTGGAAAGAAAAAGAAAAAACTGGTAGCAAGTGATTGTGCATTTTCTTGCAGTCGATGTAAATTAATTCGTGTCCCTGTTCAATCAGAAACTGAGCCCCAGACGTTAAATAAAGCCGATTTAATTTTCCATGTAAACCTTAATTCGGAATCATTATTTCTATGTAAACTTGTAGGAGAATAATTTAAATCTGATCTATTTATAAACCTTATTATTATTTCTATGTAAACTCGAAGGAGAATAATTTAAATCTGATCTATTTCATTCGGAATAATTTAATCCGGATTTAAACATGGCCAGTGTGACTTTAAACAGCTCTATCTTCCATTTATGCAGTAACAGGTGGTTTTATAGCTCAAAAATACCTAGAAAAACAATCAGTAACTTGGTCTTGCTTGGTCTCCATCAAGAACTTTAAAGCCATACTGTGAAACATTCCAGAGAAAGCAGCAACATCTCCACGAAGAAATGTATTTGCTGGAGCCTCCCCCCGAAAGTTTTGCGACTGAAAACCCAACTCCAGGTGCGTTTGCGATGCGGAGACATTATACCAGATCATGACATAGCGTATACGGGCTCTTTAATAGCTATCGATTATAAATAAGTTTGCTTTACACTTTCCTCCCAAGCTCATAAACCCTCACAAATCCATACGTGAGCCCTGCAACGTATTTATACAGCCCATCGATCCTGGCATTGATATCGTACTTATCCGGGAGTCCCAGTTGCCTATGGGAGACGGCAATGTTCCATCAATAATGCATATAAGCTGGGTGTTTACAAAGCAACGATGCAAATGAGACCCCCGCTCGGTTCAACACCTGGCTCAGTTCAAAGGTACGCAGATGGAAGCGATACCGCAACTATAGCCGCTAAAGAAGAAGAAGAAGAGGGGTGAGATCAAGGCCGGGGCATTTGTTGCTGCGAATGAAAAAGAAATCACGTGGACGGAAAAAACAAAGAAAGACCTTACGCGTTTGACTCGCGATTAGCATTTCAAATAGACGCCGCGGAGCTCAAAGGGCGACAAAATATAGGACGAATAATAAAGAGTTGTATACGATCGGAGGTGCGCGGTTCAATCGTATCTCTCCAGAGTCCGGACCTCGCGTTGGTGCGGATTAGATCGGACAAACGAGCTCGATTTGACGCCCATTACGCCGTAAGTGAGTCCTTTGAAGATCTCATTGAGCTGTTTGCCACGTTGTTGGAGACAGATGTAATTATATTGTTTTTGCCGAGAGAGGAAAAAAAACAAAAAAAACATGTCACATCTATTCTAGGAAACGTGGAAATGAGGATTACGCGTGGATTATGCGTATTAGCTGCTCTGCTATTCAGCCTTTTGTCAATGAAGTAGCAGTTCTTTTGTTATAACCCCAAAACAAGCTCACTCGTTTCTTTTAAAACGCCTTTAATTTATTTGATTATACTTGATTTAAAGGTGCACTGGGTCTGGGATGTTCCACGGTGCGCCAGTAAATAAATATATCTCGTATTTCCTCAATTACAGGTGCTTTTATTTCGCAAAACTACCTACAGAGCGAAAACTTTCATTATTATTGTGAGCACGTCCACTTCTCCACAGATGTGACCTGTAACTTGACCTGGTGATGTGGCCATGGAGATAGTTAAATTAAATGTTGTATTGTAGAGCGTTTCAGGAAAAAAAAAGAAAAAGAAAAAAAGCTGAAGCTGAAACGATGGACCTTCTACCAGAAAAGTTACACAATGCACCTGAATCTATTTATCTCCATGGAGACAGTTACAGTTAGAGGTCAGATCCATGGAGAGGTGACATATTACATTTTTTTTTTTTTTTTTTTTACACATCCCACTGTAACAAATAGACCCTTTCAAACTTTATGTCATCAAAATGTTCACAATTTTGAGGCAAAATGAAGCTAACATCATATTTACAGTGATTAAAACTGACGAGCAGACCAAAAATGCTAATGGTTTTATGACATTATTACAACATTTTTTTAAGAACAAATCTTATTTACTTTGCTTCTCTGTTAAAAAGGATGGAAAAAAAAAAAATAGTTTTCTAACGTTAAAATATTATTTGGGCTTCACAAAAAGAATAGTTTATGATGAAATGTTTAATCTATCTGCAGATGAAGTGAAAAACGGTTTTGGGCTTAACTTTTCTGTTTAATTTATCCAGTAAAACCTCAAAATATCTCATAATCTCTTATCAAATAAACAAATAATGTAAAACCCAATTGGAAGTGTTTTTAAACTGGGCTCTGAATCATTCACATGTGTCTGAACGGTTTTCATTTTCCAAATTGTCCTTGATTTTTCATCATTTGTGATTTTCTGAAATTAATCCTAGTTTTCCCATGAAAGTTGCATTATGTTGTGCTTCCCTTTTGCCTCCAGCTGCCTCCATCCCAGAATTTAAAATGATTTTGTTTAGTTTTTCAAAGGTTCTATAGACATAAAAACTGAGCCAATCCAATTAAAGCACTAGCGTATCCATGGAGACAAAAGATGGTGAACATTATGGACTTTTAAGCAGGTAAAATGTAAAAGAACTAACTAATTTCCAGATAATTTACCTTGCACGACTTGGGAACTAACTCAACAGGTTTGAACTATACAAAATATATTATCTACAATAGAAAATATTTGTGAATAGAGATCATTCGGGTCTTTTTGGTGCATTGTTACGAAATGATCTAAGTGATATCGCTGCATAAGCTTTAGGATCCGTGAGGGGACCAGGGGAGTCGGGTTTGACAGATGTGACACTCGCTAATTCTCGTTTGCCAATAACCATTATCCCTCCCCGTCGTCCCGGCCTCTTCACGGCCGCCCCTCGTCTCTGTGGTTTGGAGCTGTCCCGTCGACGTCTAAACTGTTTATGTGAAAAAAGATACTCCCTGCCTCATCAGCATCTACACACAACACCTCATTGCGCAGGAATTATACTGTACACTCAGCCATTTGTCAACGTCTCATTTGGGACGTCAGCGGCAAAGTATCCAAGTAATGGGTCGATGTTTTATGGAGTTTTTGCAGCGTTTATTCATTTTTTCTACAGGTGGGCTATGGAACTTTTCAGGTAGAGGGTCCATCACCTGCTTGACTCTATAAAAATACTATTTAAGTAAGTTTAAAGCCGTACTGTGGTTTCGCTGTAATAAAATATTGAAAATTTACATGGAAAAATATAGTCTTACAAGCCATCGGGGCAGATTTACGAGTGCATTTGTTATTAGATTCAGTCATAAAGGGCCCATATTACATTATTTTCAGATCTATGCTTTGGTGTTGGTGTTTGCTCATCAAAAACTTCACATTTCTAACCCTAACTCTGCATTTTAGCTCTGAAAATGTGAACTCTTTTCTCACACCGGAGCGTAGTAGGCGTGGTACGTGGGAGTACGCCGTCCGCCCACTTTTCCCGACGCGAGATATAAAAAATAACAAATGTAAAATAGCTGCAACTTAAATGCCAAACCGGAGCTATTGCCGATGGTGAAAATAACCTGCATGGGCTTATGATACAGGGTATGCAACTTTTTTGTGGTGGGTCTGACACAGTTTGACCCATGGATATTGCTTCTTTGGCTGGAATATGAATTTTAACTCATGTATACTGCAAGTGTTTTAATTGCTTGTGAAATACCTTAAAAATATGCATTCTTACTGTGAGTGCGTTCTCCTTTTCAAAGATCTGACCTGTAACTTGGCTTGGCATCACCTAGCTGTCTCCATGGAAATAGATACTTTTATATTACAGACTAAATGACAAGAAATAACCTTGAATAATTACACCAATCATGCAAATCCTCCATATTTAAGCTCATTTCAAACAGAAAGAAACAAGAAAATCCTCTGTTCCTCCTTGTGATGCCATGCTGTAATACAGGAAGTGCTCCATTCGCTTTCTCTCGACTAAAGATTTCCGCCTCAGAATTGCCAAACTCAACAAAATAAAGGGTAAAAGGTTAACTTGTTTCATGACATCACAAGGTGGATGTTGCAGCCTCAGGTCTCCAGTTCCTTAACTTTTTTGTGTTTTAATTTCTTTTGCTGCTCCCTGGTTCCTGCTGTGAGAGCCCTGGTCCCTGATTGGTGGAGCTCTTCTAAACCTGACCAATCCTGTCTCACCTGCAGACTCCTCCCCCTGTTAAAGGAGATTGTAGAACCTGTTAGGAGCTACTGATTTTTGCGTCTCATTTGTGTCAGTCATTCTTTTTGTACTTGTGTGTGTCTGACTTTGTGTTGGGACACTTGGGTTTTTGTTAGTTTAGTTAGTTCGGTTTTGTGCCTTTTGTTTTGTCACTCGGATTCTTTTGTTGTCCTATGTGATTTTTCTTTGGGACACTTGTGGTTTAGGTTTGTTTTACGTGTCCCTCAGTTTAGTCACTCGTGTTCTGTGTAATCCTACATGACTTGTTTTTGGCACAAAACTTGTATGTTAATCCTGATGTTCTGTGTAACCCTACATGACTTGGTTTTGGCACAAAACTTGTATGTTAATCCTGATAGTTTGTTTCTTAGATTAGGTTATTTTGTTTACATATTTTAGCGTGTTTTGTTAATTTACCCTTTTTACATGCAAATGAATAACTTTTTTTTTTTTATTTTATCATTTTTCATATTTTTATTTGATCATTTTCTAACTTTTTCTTACTTCCACTGCCCATTTTGAGCTTTGAAGATGCAGACAGGCGAATGCAAAAGTGCAAAAGTGCAAAAGTGTGTGTGTGTGTGTGTGTGTGTGTATGTGTGTGTGCGTGTGTGCGTGCGCGTGTGTGTGTGTGTGTGTGTGTGTGTGAATGAAACAAAAAACACAAAACTGGGTATGTTATAGTGTAGTAACATTATAACGACGCAAATCCGTTTTGTTTTATGTAGTACCTTTATATACAGTCAATCTGTGATGTCATGTGGTAATACAGGAAGTGCTCCACTGTGTTTTTAAACTCCACACACCTTCAGTAGAATCATTTGACGAATAGGCTCTATTCACGCTACGTCACAAACCAGGAAGATGCTTGGAAAGAAGCAATTACAACTTCCGACGAGCTCTGTTCACGGTCGTAAATCTGACAAAGTTTATGATAAAATAGAGCTTTTCTTCATCTAAATGTCACTGTAGCGTTTCGTTATGTTCGGCTGTTCAACAATTACAAACACACATATCACAGTCGGTAACTACACCAGAAGTTGTAATCGCTTCTTTCCTAACATCTTCCTGGTTTGTGACGCAAGTGTGAATAGATCCCATTGTCAATCTACTGAACTACATCACAAGGTGGAACAGAGTATTTGTGCTACAGGGGGGTATGCTCCTCTTAAAGTTTTCAGTATTTTGCAACCTACAGGGGGTTACAAGAGGAGCGTATCCTCTTAAAGTTTTCAGTATTTTGCAACTTTTATTTGCAAGGCTTAGCAAGAGGAAGCGCACTCAGCAGGAGAACATGCAAACGCCACAAAATCTGGAAATCCTGCTGTGAGGTGAGCGTGAAATCTGTTTTACCACTGATCTTCAGACACGAATACGTTGTGTTCACATTCTCGTATTTGATGATGTCACGATGTCAGATACAGAGCTTACTACTGGTGTTTAAAGCTGCACCATGCTACTTTTTGGTGGGTCTGACACAGTTTCCCATGAATATTATTATTTTTTTGGCTGGAATATGACATTAAACTTATGTATACTGCATGTATTCATTTCAAGTGTTTTAATTGCTTATGAAATACCTTTAAAATATGCGTTCTTACTGTGAGTGTATTCAACTTTTCAAAGATCTGACCTGTAACCTGGCCTGGCGTCTCCATGGAAACAGATACCTTTTATATTACAGGCTAAATGATAAAAAATGAAACCTTGAATAATAACACTAATGTGCAAACCCTCCAAATTTAAGTTATTCTCTCAAAAAGAAAACACTCTAATCCACTTTATGATGTCATGTGGTAATACAGGAAGTGCTCCACTGTGTTTTTAAACTCCAAATGCCTTCACCAGAATCATTTGGGTGATTTTAAGGTGTGGAATTGCCAATGTCTGCTCATAAAAAGCTAAAAAGTAGAGGTTAATTTGAAAACTACCACCACCACATGACAACACAAGGTGGAACAGATCATTTTGAGGTTTTTGAGGACAATAATATGTGTGAATAAAACAAAAAAAAACAGTTCTAGGTATATTTTTGATGAGGTAACTCCATTATAATGTGGCTAAAGTTGCACAAGAATCCATTTTGTGTAATATAGAACCTTTAAAAGACAAATTCCACCATATATAACTATGAACAGAACTCATTAACAGCCATTTTGAATAAAGTAGGGCCTAAGTTTTTCCCTCTGACTCATGTTATTGGGGAGATCTGGCTCTTCTGGCTTCTCAATGACGAAAAGTGAACCAATGTCTTGCTTTTTGGTTTGGTTCATTTGCTGCCTCCCGTCAAATTATTACAAACTGGGATTTCGTAACCCATCTGGCCTCTGAAGCCGGGTTGCATCACCAAATCATTTAGTCGAATCGTTTCATTTCAAAGCTAGTTATTTTTTATCTTGCATATCGTTTTACAGTGTTTGATGTAAAGCGAAAATGTGTTATTCGGGGAGAGCAACTTCTGATTCTCATGTTTATTTAAATGCACCACGGGTTAAAGCAGGAAAACATGTGGAGGAAAAGTACTGGCTGTGTTTGTTTTTAATGTTTTATTCCTCTTCATTTATTGTGTAGAATTATTTTAAATAAAGTATATAACCTTATCAAGCAAATAGCCATTAATAGTCTTTCCCAGTAAATCAATAAAGTGCAGTTAAATTTTAGTAACATGATATTTTAATTTGAACATGAAATTTAAAAAAGGGAGAATTTTTTGGGAATATTTCATTTCCTAAAGACGGATCCTAACTTTAAAGTGGAAGTGTTTTACTTCTACGCGGTATTAACTGCTAAAACATAACACATTTAGATCATTATGTTACCTTTTTATTGTTTTGAAATACTAATGAAACCACTGCACATTTCATCAGGTTTGTAAAATTGTTGTGTACAGTTTTGTATTAAGTTTTTCTATATTTACGGAGAATTGTGGCGTGGGAGCATGTGGGCGGAGCATTGTACAGAATCTTACAGCTAAACATAATGAGGGTTTGAATAGGGCTTATTAGAGATCACTAAATTACTTAAACATGCATGACTGAATCTAAAACCTCTTCAGGTATGTTTTTGATGACGGAACATTAGAGCATGTATTTTCCTCTCTTTAAAGACACAATAAGTAATAGGCGATGTGCATTGCCATGAGTCTGACGATACATATCACATCACAATATATCTTCATACTAAAACAAAGATAATATATTGCGATTTATCAGGAATTACTTCTTTTAATGCAGTCAGCTGCATCTTCACGAGAACAAAAGTGTATGAAAGATAATTTATAAACATGTTTAAATGACCAGAACAGTGAATGCAACTAATGATTTTTGTGATAAATCAATTCAGATGCATTTTGAATCGCTTTGAGAATTGCAATGCAATGAAGCATCACGATATATCACTGAATTGATTTTTTCTTACACCCCTAATATGTAACTCTTCTGGTATCAGTAACCATACACCCTTGAATCTTCCACAGTATTTTATTCAACTTTTCCCTTATGCATGTATCCATTTACAGTATTTATTGCTCAGAAATACCTTTAAAACGTGCAGTGTTACTGCCCGTGGGCTTGCCTCTCCACAAATCAGACCTGTAACATGGCCTGGTGAAGTCACTTGCTCATCTCTTCACCTTAACCCACTTTAACCCATATGTCAAATTTAAATCATGTTGTAGCTAATAACATAGGCTCATGGGGACCTGATTTTTGTCCCTATAAGTTCAGCAG
>JACN01051508.1:0-14434 GCA_000787155.1 Scartelaos histophorus
AAAAATAAATAAAAAATAAAATAAAATGCTCAATCAAATAAATAAATAAGAGCAATAAAATAGATAAAAAAAAATTATATTGTTTTAAAAAGTTGGAAAACTGCAAAAAAAATAAAAAAAAATAAGCCAAGTTAAGATGATTTGTATTAAAGTTTTATCATGATCAGAGTAAATTCCAATTGGCAAGTAAAATTATCTAACATTTTGTACTTAAAATCTTCTGAAAATCCATTTTAAAATAAGAAAAACAACACTTAAAATAAGACCTGTCAAGTTGAATCTTCTCAAATTAGGTAAAATGTTCTTAATTTTGGTTATTTTAATTTAGATATTGTTTTTTTCCAGTGTAAAATCACATCCAAATTTGAGTCGGTGTTCTGTCGAAATGAGCTACCTACGTTTTTCCGTTTATAGTTGTATAGTTTGCATAAAGCAAACCGGTTTTAAAACGTGTTCTTTTGCATTAGAGGCAGTGGGTTTGATGATATTTGCACACGGTGATCAGACTTTATACCTTAGTTATGTAAAATTTAGCCATTAAATAATCCTCCCACTGTAGAATCACCATTATTCACTCATTTATATGAATTTGGGTAGAGGTAGCTCATTTTGACAGGCTTATATCTTTTATCAAAAAAGGCTCCCACTCTGTAAGAAAAGGAAAGGACTAGAAACAATGAAATCTTCCAATCTTGCCAATAGCTTTGGCCTACAGATTTACAACCTTATTGGCAGTGGGTACGTCCTGGTCATCTATGTCTGTTCGTCCATGGGAGTGGATCTCTCCTTCACTGTGGTTCTCCTCGAGGTTTCTCGTTTTTGTTTTTTTTTCCCACTTGAGTTTTTCCTTGCCGGAGAAGGAGGGTCTAAGCACAGGAGATGCTGGGACAATTCTCCATTTGCTGCTTGTTGTTGGACATAGATGCTGGGACAATTATCCATTTGCTGCTTGTTGTTGGACATTCTGTATTTTTGAATTATGACTGTTTTTTATTCTGCTTCATTCTCTGACATCTCTGTTTGCTAAATTAACAATTTTGTGAAGCTCGCCGCATGCGTCTCTCTGATTGGTTCATTCGCCTGTCAATCACCTCCTCTGAAATCGGGGAAACGGCTCCGGATTTGCTCGTTTTTATAAAGTTTTGTCAAAATTTGAGGTTCCTGCCGGTCAGGTAAGATCGCTGGTGTCTTAACCTGCAGATAAACAACACATACAAGTTTGCCTCGTTCTTGGTTTATGTTCAAGCCTCATGCAAAAACTCAGAACCTCCTGAATTCCCTCGCTGAGCTTAGCATTTAGGTTCAGATTCCAGTTTTTTTTTTTTGTTTTACAATTTTTATCTGTAACTTTTCTGTCCTTTTCTCCTTATTATGACATTTAACCTTTATATCTTCACGGAGACCAAACTAGACCCAGTTACGAGTCAGATCTGTGGAGAGGCGACGCCGCTCACAGTCAAATTTCCTGTTGTTCTATGTATTTTTCAGCTATAAAACCACCTGTAATCGAATAATTGTTAAGTAGAGCTGTTTAACGTCGTAGCATTTCAGACGGAGCGATGACGTATCCAAAGAAACAAGAAAAAAGAACGGAAAAGTTTCACACAAGTCGCACTTTTAAGACACCCGCGTCACTTTCTATACGACTCGAGACGCCATCGACGCTTCCCCACCTCGGTCCTGAAAAGTTCGGGTCAGAAAGTTGCAGCTGCAAGAGTCGAAGCTCATATAGAATTCTGTCACATCCGTGGGGAAACTTTTCTATTCCATCGACCTATAGCTGAAAATCCCATATCTCTGCGCTAAGCCCGCCCTTCCTGCCAGTCATGCGGCCCTTGCATTTTTCATGTTTATAAATGGCCCCTGGATCGCCCTATCTCGCATCAATACAGGCTGCATATTTAGACCTGTTTATCTCCTCATACCTGCAGCCGAGTAAGACTTTAATATGCACCTCCAATTCTAATGGTAAACACGTTGGCTAAGATATTTGCTTTTCAGCTCTGGTTTTTTTCAGTTGCATAATACTGATTTGCATGTCGGTTTATAGCGCTGCGGCGAGGTGGGCTGCGCGGAAGACGGGGCATCTGGCTTAGCGTAGCGGTTTCTAATTTAAAGGAGACGCGTTATGGAAAATCAACTTAGGTTCCCGTCATTGTTGGCTCACTCGAGAGTTGTGTTTCGAGTAATTCGTGCGTGGCTCGAGTGCAAAGACGATGTTTTCATCAGCCACATCTCTGCAGTTATTCACAACGGAAACAAACTATAGAAAAAAAGTCTGAACAAAAACCAGGTGAGGTTTTAGCCTATATTAGTGTCTGTACTTACTTTTCTCTTAACTTTATATCACTAGTTTAGTTTATTTATTAGTTTATTGGTTTATTTATCAGGGACAATGCACAAAAAAACATTGAACTACTCAAAGACGTCATATGTTTGTGCAAGTTTGCTCATTTCCACCTTCACTCCCTGGACAGGTTGATGTCATAAATAGCAATAAAATAGAACAAAATGTGTATTAATACAATTATTCATCCAGTCAATAGGTAAAACTACCGCAATTTCTGGACTATAAGCCGCACTTTGAACCCTGCGGCTTATACAACGGGCGGCGAATATATGGACGGATTATTTATTTGGCAACACGGCGGATGCGCAAGTGCAGAAAACGTCTCTGTCTGTGCGGTGAACACATGGATCTAGGGTTAAATGAAGTTGCAGCGTTAGCGAGCGATGCTGTCAGCGCTAAAACAGTTTATCCCCGTGTGATAAAATAAGTGATGATGCTAAATGAACATTAGTGAGGGGGACACGTCTTACCCGTGTGCGTTAAATGCAGCTGAGGCGTAAACGACGAGAAGAAACGTCTCAAACTTCAGTCGCCGAACGTCCACTCAGACCTGATCCATAACCTGCCCCCGGGAGAGTCTGAAATCTGCTGAAATCCTACGAGACTCCGACAAGATCCAAGACCCGACAGCGTCTCTTTGTGCAGGAGACATGTGCAGTAGAGACGGGGAGAGACGGGGATGTGCAGAGGAAGACGCTCGTTTGATTGGGTTTTGAACAGTTATTTTGAGCTTCATGCACACACCCCCCTCATGGAAAACACACCAAGAAACACAGATGATGCAGCTTTAAGTTAAAGGCGACTGATCTGAAGAAGGACGTAGAGCTGCTGCTGTAAACTCTGCATCAGTGAGTCGAGACGGAGGCGACGGCAGCGACGAACTGACTCATACAAACGACAAACACTTTCGCCCAAACTTGAAAAGTTTTTGAAGACGTGGACACCTGCGGCTTATATTCAGGTGCGGCTTATAGTCCGGAAATTACAGTAGTCCCATCAGTCTCAGTCACCACACCCATCCACACTATTTTCATATTTACAGTTCATGTTGCTGTATTCATAGGGCAGATTTATGTGCACAGGTTTGTTTGGTTGGAGTGCAAACATTTCATAATTTGTGCATGATATAATTTCATGTGGGAGGCTTTTCCAGAGCTCTGTGGTTCTGTAGGAGAACGATGACTGACCAAAAGAGGTTCTGCATCTTGGAACACTGCACTCTCTGTGGACAGTGTGGATCAGAAGGTCTTTTGTTTTAACAATTTATGTTTGACAAGTATTGAGCAGTTTTGAGACAGGCGAGGCTTTTTATCATGGATTTTTAGTGTTTCTATCGGCTTTAGGTCTGTTGCACACACCTGAGACCAGTTTGTAATACAACATCAAAAGTGCAAGACAATCATGGCATTAAAATGTATATTCAGCCTCAGTTGTTAAAGCATTTCTAATATGTTTAAAGTTCATCAAGTCAACGTTTGGTTTTTCCTGTTGTTCCTCTGTAGTGACGCAAACCGATGCAAATAGTC
Source organism: Scartelaos histophorus (assembly GCA_000787155.1). Taxonomy (NCBI): domain Eukaryota; kingdom Metazoa; phylum Chordata; class Actinopteri; order Gobiiformes; family Gobiidae; genus Scartelaos; species Scartelaos histophorus. Next base: position 3,877 of record JACN01051508.1, read on the forward strand.
ATCACGGCGCTCTGTTTTCTGGCCGCTTTCAGCATGATGCATATCAATTTGGCAAGAGCCCATTTAGAGTTTCTGAGTGCGTTTCACGAGGTTCAGAAGCCAGAGCAGAATGGGCTCTATTCATGCTCGCGTCACAAACCGAGAAGACATTTGGAAACATAAAACCCACTGAAGTAAATGAAGACTGCAAACGTACGGAAGACAATACAGTAACGTGTATTTACCTTGTTAACATGTTTCATTAGCTGTTGTTACTTCCTGTAGGCGTGGTCAGTCTGACAGTTGGAGGCGTGGTGAGTCAACGACAGCTGACCACGCCAACAGGAAGTAACAACAGATGATTTTACTGCCATAATTTTGATTTACTTCTTGTTTAAATATTTAGTGAATAATATGTGTGTTAGAAAAATTATATGATTTTATTTTGGTAGGAACTGTTGTTGCTGTGTTCGTTTCCACTGGAGCCTATTTTAGAGACGCACGCCTGGTGGAGAAGTAGAAAAATGTGGCAAAAAGCAAATTAAAGTTAAATGAAGGTACTTAAAACAGTTCATAATCGTATGTTTAAAGAGTCATTTCACCCCCAAGCACCAGCAAGGTATGTTTTTGTAACTGTTTTTTGTCTTATATTATGTTTTTTTTCTAATTATCTATCTATTTTTCTCTTGGACAATGAGCAACAACCACACTCACCAAACAATAGCACTGAACTGGTTTTGCATTGTTGCATTTAGTCACAAATCTCATGTATCTGTGTGAACGTTGCTGCTCTTTAATGCACTTTATTATCAATAACCTGCCCTGATGCTGCTGTTAATATTGTGATAAATCTTTACCGTATTTTTGGGACTATAAGGCGCATCTAAAATCTTGACATTTTCTCAAAAATCCACAGTGGCCTTATAATCCAGTGGCCTTATGTGTGACCTTTGGTTGTGTTTAACCTCCAACCGATTTGATGTTGTCCACATTAGTCTAATAACGTATTAGTGGGCGAGTCAGGAGGAGTAATATGTTGGCCACATATAGGGCGACTGTGCAACATACCGGTAGTTCTGCCGTGTGCTGTACAAGGACCCAAAATGCCACCATTACCATGCAGATTTCAGGTTTTGTATTTTAGTGTTAAAACTGAACAATGTTGAGAGGATCCGGGCATGTTTGATGCCCAAATCACCAACTGTTAAACTTGTATTTTTGTGTTAGCTACAACTGAGAGTTATTGTAAATGACCTGAATAAAGTTCCATTTATCCGACACGCGTTTTGTTTCTCTTATTGTGCCTTATAATCCGATGCTCCTTATGTGTGGACAATGACACAACTGACATATTATTTGATACTGCGCCTTATAATCCAGTGCACTTTATAGCCCCAAAAATACAGTATACTGGGGTTCTTAGGGGTTATTTATCTCACTTGGGTTTGCACTTTACCACTACACATGTGGACGCTCCAAACGCAATTTCGTTCTTGTTTGTTCTTTTGTTACAATGACGATAAATACTTGAATCTTGAATCTGTGAATTATTTTTAGCTCTACGGTGGCATTTGGTGAAGTCGGAGGACTGTATAAGCCACAATGAAGATCAATCGAGCCTTCGGCGTAAAGAACTCTTGCTGACTGACGAGGAGGTGTTGTGATGTACGACAGGTGCACACCCACACCACCTGTCAACAAGGTAAATACACTTTACTGTATTGTTTTATAAAAGAACCCCGAGTTAATGGCCACTTTTGGACGCGAGACAAATGCACGGCGTAGTGTAGCATCAAAGAGACGACATTTATCACGAGCCGAAGAGACGCCGGGGAACAGTAAAGCTGTTTTAGATGTAGACAGGAGCCTCTCTTCAGACCCGCTACTTACACAATATATTTATCTGCGCTGTGGCAAAACAAATTTAACTCTACATTTAAAAAAGCAAGCACTTTAAATCCCCGCAGCAGCAGCACACACACATCCCGATGCGTTTTTGCGTTTTTTTTTCAGCTGACTCCGAGCTGACAGTGAAGTGTGCGTGGGAGGTGGAGGTAGCTCAGGTCCACAGGCAGCCGTCCTAATACATGTTTTCCACCGCTGCTGTCAGAGGTGTAAAAATAGTCCTCCTGACGGTCCCACGCATCACATCCCGTATTCGCCGCATGCTTTCGGTCTGTCGTTTACTTACAACCTTCAAATGTTTATCTGTTCATTTATTTATCTTGAATCGGGAAGAGAGGAGGCCTTGGTTTTGGCGTCTAATTGGAAAACAAAAAGGAGTTTTAAGGAGATAAAAGCGGAGGGGCGAAGTTATTAGCGAAAAAGATGGATTTGAAAGGACGGTTTAGCGCGCTGAATTGTTTCAGAAGTTGTTAAAGCCTGTTAATGTTCCACAGTGTGGTGTTAAACAAGTTACTGGTCAGATCTGTGCACTTTCAGCTGTTGTATTATTGCATTGTTGCGTAATATATCTGTAGATATACTGGTTAAAGAGGTAGTTTGTAAGAATATATATGTAATAATATTGTTTCCTCATTGCAAAGCTGGAGTTGTGTTTAGTTTTGTTTCATTCGCACAAGTTTAACACACAAACCCTGCAGATTTAGACTGGGTTCTTCTCTCAAACACTCAAACCACCTTGTGATGTCACGTGGTAATACAGGAAGTGCTCCATTGTGTTTTAAACCCCATTTTACAGAAGCCACAAATGGAAACGCCACAACAAAAACGAGCAAAAAACGGAACAAAAAGCCACAAGAGAAGTGACAGTGGGACTCTGTTTTCTGACGGACCACGTGAAGCTTTAGGGTTTATAGATATGAACAGTAGATCTCGCGTTCAGCCTCTTGGCATGTGTGTTTGGCGTCTAATTGGAAAACAAAAAGGAGTTTTAAGGAGATAAAAGCGGAGGGGCGAAGTTATTAGCGAAAAAGATGGATTTGAAAGGACGGTTTAGCGCGCTGAATTGTTTCAGAAGTTGTTAAAGCCTGTTAATGTTCCACAGTGTGGTGTTAAACAAGTTACTGGTCAGATCTGTGCACATTCAGCTGTTGTATTATTGCATTGTCGCGTAATATATTTGTGGATATAGCACTTAAAGAGGTAGTCTGTAAGAATGTATATGTAATAATATTGTTTCCTCATCGCAAAGCTGGAGTTGTGTTTAGTTTTGTTTCATTCGCACAAGTTTAACACACAAACCCTGCAGATTTAGACTGAGCTCTTCTCTCAAACACTCAAACCACCTTGTGATGTCACGTGGTAATACAGGAAGTGCTCCATTGTGTTTTAAACCCCATTTTACAGAAGCCACAAATGGAAACGCCACAACAAAAAAGAGAAAAAAACGGAACAAAAAGCCAAAGCCACAAATGCAAATGACGCAACAAAAACGGAACAAAAAGCCACAAGAGAAGTGACCGGGGGACTCTATTTTCTGACGGACCATGTGAAGCTTTAGAGATTTATAGATATGAACAGAATACAGCCGCCATCTTGGTACTGGGCTTAGTATTCGCTTGCGGCGCTTTATCGCAGTATCAGCGAGCGAAGATGTTGGACTTTTGAACCACGTACAGACTGAACCGGGTCTAAACGAGGTCTAAACCTGAACGGAACCAGGACTAAAGATAACTGGACCACTAAGGACTAAACTTGGACTTGAGAAAGAAAGAGAGAGAACCCCGAGTCCAGAGCACAGTGTCTGCAAAGACTTTTTTTATCGTGTTGTGGTGCTTCCTTCCAGCTTCACTAAAACTGACCTGGAGTTGTGTTTTGCGTAGTTTTGTTTCATTTGCACAAGTTTAACACATAAAAACTGCAGATTTAGACTGAGTTCTTCTCTCAAACACTCAAACCACCTTGTGATGTCATGTGGTAATACAGGAAGTGCTCCAGTGTGTTTTAAACTCCATATTACAGAAGCCACAAATGCAAACGCCACAACAAAAACGAGCAAAAACGGAACAAAAAGCCACAAGAGAAGTGACCGCGGGACTCTATTTTCTGATGGACCATGTGAAGCTTTAGGATTTATAGATATGAACAGTAGATCTCGCGTTCAGCCTCTTGGCATGTGTGAATACAGCCGCCCCCTTTATAGCGACTTTTGGTTCATTTTTTGGCGCTTTATCGCAGTATCAGCGAGCGAAGATGTTGGACTTTTGAACCACGTTGCCACGCTTCATCACACTTTTGAACCACATACAGACTGAACCAGGGCTAAACGAGGTCTAGACCAGAACGGAATCAGGACTAAAGATAACTGAACCACTAAGGACTAAACTTGGACTTGAGAAAGAAAGAGAGAGAACCCCGAGTCCAGAGCACAGTGTCTGCAAAGACTTTTTTTATCGTGTTGTGGTGCTTCCTTCCAGCTTCACTAAAACTGACCTGGAGTTGTGTTTTGCGTAGTTTTGTTTCATTTGCACAAGTTTAACACATAAAAACTGCAGATTTAGACTGAGTTCTTCTCTCAAACAATCAAACCACCTTGTGATGTCATGTGGTAATACAGGAAGTGCTCCAGTGTGTTTTAACTCTCAAACACTCAAACCACCTTGTGATGTCATGTGGTAATACAGGAAGTGTTTTAAACTCCATATTACAGAAGCCACAAATGCAAATGACGCAACAAAAACGGAACAAAAAGCCACAAGAGAAGTGACCGGGGGACTCTATTTTCTGACGGACCATGTGAAGCTTTAGAGATTTATAGATATGAACAGAATACAGCCGCCATCTTGGTACTGGGCTTAGTATTCGCTTGCGGCGCTTTATCGCAGTATCAGCGAGCGAAGATGCTGGACTTTTGAACCACGTACAGACTGAACCGGGTCTAAACGAGGTCTAAACCAGAAGGGAACCAGGACTAAAGATAAATGAACCACTAAGGACCAAATTTGGACTTGAGAAAGAAAGAGAGAGAACCTGCAAAGTGTCGTTTTTTGTCGTGTTGTGGTGCAGTTTTCATGATCTCTCCTCAACTAAAAGGAGCTGTTAACATGAAAACTACCACTTCATGACATCACAAGGTGGAGCGGACCATTCTGAGCAGACAGGCTGATAATAAAGGGTCATTCGAGCTCGTGGAAATTAAACAAAACACGACTCCAGGTCTGATTTTGACATTATAACATGGCTTAAACCTCACAAGAGTCAATTTTGCATCATGTTGGAGCTTTTTTTGTTGATTTAAAGTGACATATTGCACTACCGTCTCTACTTGATTTTAAGTTAAAACATAAACCAATTTCATAATCCAATCTGCTTTTCTTATCTGTTCAAATGTCATGCCTCAGAGCCGGTCCGGCCCGAGTGACCCTGACAGTTTCATAACACAATGTCCAAACTCCCCAATCCTCTTAACCTTGAACAAGATGGATGGATCGAGCCGTGTGTGTCACTAAAATGTCCCCCCTGGAAACAAATTTGTCACGGATGCAGAGATAAGCCAAGTTTGAGCCTCGCTGCATCAGTGTAATGAAGCGGCGGCTCTGTTTTTACATGTACAGTGCATGATTTAAGTGACTGAAGGTACAGAACAAGGCCAAAATGTGCATTGTAATCAGGGTTGCCAGGTAAGCTTCTTCTTTATAGCGACTTTTGGTTTGTTGGTTTATTTTTTTATTGAAAGTTGAGTGAATTTTGCTGAAAAACTGAACTTACTATTATTTTCTGGTTTATGTTATGTTATAATGTTGTTTCCTCGTCACAAACAAACCTGAAAACGCTCTGTTCCACCTTGTGATGTCATGCGGTGATACAGGAAGTGTTCCATTGTGTTTTTAAACTCCACACACCTTCACTAGAATCGTTTAGATCATATTTTCAGTCCTGGAATTGCTGATCTCTGCTGAGCTAAAGGTAAAAGTTGGAAGCTGTAAACTTGAAAACCTTCGCTTTGTGACATCACAAGGTGGAACGGAGCGTTTTTAGCTTTGAAGATGTAGACAGACTAACTCCAGGTAAGTTTTTGAGGAAGTAACAAGATTAGAATATGGCTTAAAGCTCAAGAGTGTCGTTTTTAAAGGACTGGAGAAGCATTACAAGGTCAAAATGTGCATTCTAATCAGGGTTGCCAGGTTATGCGTCTTCTTTATAGCGACTTTTGGTTCGTTTGTTTACTTTTTTATTGAAAGTTGATTGAATTTTGCTGAAAAACTGAACTTACTATTATTTTCTGGTTTATTTTATGTTATAATGTTGTTTCCTCGTCACAGACGAACCTGAAAACACTCTGTTCCACCTTGTGATGTCATGCGGTGATACAGGAAGTGCTCCGTTGTGTTTTTAAACTCCGCACACCTCCACTAGAATCGTTTAGATCATATTTTCAGTCCTGGAATTGCTGATCTCTGCTGAACTAAAGGTAAAAGTTGGAAGCTGTAAACTTGAAAACCTTCGCTTCATGACATCACAAGGTGGAACGGAGCGTTTTCAGCATTTTTTTTTACTCCAGGTGTTTTTGAGGAGGTAACAAGATTATAACATGGCTTAAAGCTCAAGAGAGTCAGTTTGTGTAGTTTTTAAATGACTGGAGAAGCGTTACAAGGTCAAAATGTGCATTCTAATCAGGGTTGCCAGGTATGCTTCTTCTTTATAGCGACTTTTGGTTTGTTGGTTTATTTTTTTTATTGAAAGTTGATTGAATTTTGCTGAAAAACTGAAATAACTTACTATTATTTCCTGTTTTATGTTATGTTATAATGTTTTTTCCACTCTATTCCACCTTGTGATGTCATGCGGTGATAGAGGAAGTGCTCCGTTGTGTTTTTAAACTCCACAAACCTCCATTAGAATCGTTTAGATCATATTTTCAGTCCTGGAATTGCCCATCTCTGCTGAACTAAAGGTAAAAGTTGGTAGCTGTAGTTTAAAGGCCTGGAGAAGCTGTACAAGATCAAAATGTGCATCCTGATCAGGGTTGCCAGGTAAGCTTCTTCTTTATAGCGACTTTTGGTTCATTTGTTTACTTTTTTATTGAAAGTTGATTGAATTTTGCTGAAAAACTGAATTTACTATTATTTTCTGGTTTATGTTGTTATAATGTTGTTTCCTTGTCACAAACAAACCTGAAAACACTCTGTTCCACCTTGTGATGTCATGTGGTGATACAGGAAGTGCTCCGTTGTGTTTTTAAACTCCACATACCTCCACTAGAATCGTTTAGATCATATTTTCAGACCTGGAATTGCCCATCTCTGCTGAACTAAAGGTAAAAGTCGGCAGCAGTAAACTTGAGAATCTTCGTGACATCACAAGGTGGAACGGAGCATTTTCAGCATTTTTTTTAACTGCAGGTAAGTTTTTGAGGAGGTAACAAGATTATAACATGGCTTAAAGCTCAAGAGAGTCAGTTTATGTAGTTTTTAAATGACTGGAGAAGCGTTACAAGGTCAAAATGTGCATCTTGATCATAGTTGCCTTGTGCACTTCTTTATAGCGACTTTGGGTTTTTTTCTTTCCCCATTGAAAGTCAAGCTTTTTGGCAGTTATTTTTCATGTTAATGGGGAAAAGGTGTGTATCTAAGTGGTGCCGGTTCAGTCGTAATGTTTTAGTAAAGCTTTTTGTGGGTCTGTGGCTGCGGATCCACTTTTATCCAACGCAAAAAAAGTTTCAGAGATTTCAAAGTCACCTGGACAGTGTTTTAGTAACCGAGATGTTTCAGCTCCCATCCAGAACCCATTTTCAGTTTGATGGTCGCAGTCATTTTATCCTGCTATTACAACGGTGCGTTCCAGTCGCCCTCAGAGGTCGGATTTTTTTGACACGACGCCTCTAATCTTATCGTTTTACAACAAAAATACCCCAAAAATCTTCCATTTTTACGACGAAAAACTCCAAAATATGTCTTATTCTTTTCAGTTCTTGTCCGCTTCCTGGTAGAGAAACAATCCTTTTCAGATCTCTCTTCTGCCTGTATCCTTTCTGTGTCAGTGCTTCTTTAGTTCGCTTTGTAAGACGAGGTCGGCCTGGTTCACTTCCACTGTATTACTCCCTCTCTTTCCATTTACTTTACTCACTTTTTTGAAGGAACTGCAGTTTTCTGACACCGCGTTTAGTCTTACTTGGTTCATACAGTATTTAGTTTGAAGTTATAGTAGTTCAAAGTACTGTAGCTACACACAGAAAACATGTGAGGGTAAAATATTTCAGAGTTGTTTTTAAACCTAACCCCATTTTAACTATTTGAAAGTTAATTCAACTTCCCTTAGTGTTAATTTGGCACCTCCCACCACTTCAAACTCTCTTGTGAGAGAGTTTAAACCGGTTTTATCCATAATTTCATCTTAAATTAACTAAAATAAAGTGTAAAATTAAAACATCTCTGTGTGTTCTTTAGCTAAATTGAGATAACCCTTCTAAGTGTTTTCCATTAACTCTCAAAATGTAAATTTTTGGGGTTAAACAGGAATTTTGGTCCAGTGTTAATTAACATTTAGAACCAATTGGACTCATATAAACGAAATGTTCAAATTGATCCTGTGAGAGTTAATTTGAACTAGTCCAGAGTGAGAAAGTTTTCATTTTCTGTCGACAATATTGAATAATTTAAACGTTTAGATTGGCTTTTTCCATTATTTTCATCTCTTCAGTGAAACTACAGAATCCTTGAATGTTTTTTTTTATGTCCAACTTGTTAATTATAAATCATACAAACATTCTGAATCCAAACGGCTCCTCGAGTTTTACTTTGTGACTAATTGGGTCACTCGTTTGTACTTACCTGAGTTATATTTAAACTAACGTCACTTTTACTTGAATCCAAAGTTCAACAACATTAGTCACGTCTAATTGTTCGTCTCCCGTGGCTTATTTGCTTAAATGACAGAGCGGGGTGAGTGGGAAAGGGAAAATAAAATGTCAAATTTTGATTCTGTGCTATTGCAAAACACACTAAATAAGATAAGATAAGATTTGCCTTTTTTAGTCCCACAGTGGGGAAATTCCAGTGTTGCAACGCACAGTTCAAGAGCAGCAGGAAAATGGAAACATGCAATAAAACAAGATAATAAGAAATAGGTCTTTGGTGGTTCTCTGACCCATTTTGTAGGCTAATTTATGCAAAATATGGCCATGTTTTTATGTTATGTATGGTTTGGTTTCTGGAGACACTTTGGACAGTACAAAACAACATCAGTGATTGATAAGAGCTTAAAAGAACTAGTTATTGTATTCAAATCTCAGCAGGTGGTCATCCAAAACGCGTTTCGACACACGTATTACGCACGCACACACAGCTGGTTGGTTGCGCCTACCTTGACCGCCTCGATGTGCGTGACGCCGTCGAACATCATGTCATTCACGGTCACAATCTGGTCCCCGACCCGGAGCCCCTCCCGCTCCGCGAACGACCCGGGCTCCACCAGGGACACGTAGATCCCGACTCCGTGCTCCGCGCCTCCCCTGATGCTGAACCCCAAACCCTCCAGGCTCCGCGTACGGGTCAGCGTCACCTTACGCACCTCTCCCAAAAACGGCCAGTCCAGGAACCCGCCGAGCCCGCCGCTCTGCTCCTGGATACACGTGACATACTTCTGCAGCGCCAGGTCGTCTCCTTCCCCGTATCCCTCCGTTGTCCCGTTACCGGCGAGCAGCTCGGGCTTTAGGTACAACCCCTCTGAAGTGTACTGGTCAAAAAGTAGCTGGTCCGAGCGCGGGATAACGAGACGCAGCATCGGTAACAGCTGTCGTTTCGTACTCGTGTTCAGGATGACTTTGAGCGTCTGGACCAAGTCGTACACGTTCCTCTTGGCGTGGTACACATTGAGACAGTGTATGAACTGCTCCCGCTCCACGTCGTCGAGGAGCACGTTGAGCGAGTTGTGGAGACGCCGGACATTCGCCGAGAGCGCACGACCGGCCGAGCCGCCGGAGCTGAGGCACTGGGAGGACGAGGTGTTGAGCGAAACCTGCTGCTCCAGATCCGCGCTCATCATACCGCCAACGTTGAGGGCATCTCTCGTTGTCCCGTTCGGAGGCGCGATGAGTGGGATACAACTTCAACAGGTGCGCGCCGGATGAGGGGATGGAGGCGACGACGCTTCGACTGTCCTCACAAAAACGTTTGACATCTTCAGACAGATTTAAAATGCGTTTGCTGTTTTGGAGTTTGCAGGATTGGAGCCACGGCGCTGCGTAAAATTGTTACTGGGAGCACGTTAGCGTTGATACATCAAATACAGAAGTGCGTAATGAAGTAACCAAATATGCACCGAGAGCCCACACGGAAACCTTTAACATTTTCAACTATATGAATGACTTTGCCATTGGAGTTAGTCGGATTGGAGTAACTGCGCTGCGTAAAACAGTTTATGAAAACACGGTAGCGTCATTAAACCAAACATATACGTGCGTAATGATGAAACCAAAATATATCCAACAAGAGTCCCCACGAAAACCTCCAACACTGTCAACTTGCTGACTGTTTTGCTGTTAAACTTTCATCGCTTTGCACCACTGCGCTGCGTAAAAAACGTCTTATCCAACGCGGTATCTTCGTTTGGCTTCTTCGCCGTCCCGTGCGTAATTCCAAATCCTGCCCGGTCTTCGCGCGTCGCAGCAGCGGGGGGG
>KN492261.1:565-20810 GCA_000787155.1 Scartelaos histophorus
TTATTACTGAAGTCACTGGGCACTTAACACACTACTGAGATTTCAATGACTCTAATAGTAGTATAGTTATAAGTGAAAGATAGTAGAAATAGCCAGGAGAACACAAGCTGTTATTTTGTTTTGCTTATATCTATTGTCTGTCTATTGTCTTTTTGTTCACAGCCAAAACAAAGGACTTCTTCCAGTCACCTCATCTCAAGTCTGCAAACCAATCACATAAAACGCAAACAATGATTTAACAAAACAAATCCGGGTGATGCAGATTTGGGGTAATCAGATCTGTCCAGTGACACAATATTTCCCAAAAGCCACGTCAACAGCAACAAGTAAGTCCGAATCACCGCATCTTCCCACACGCCTCAGATATGAGCTTCCATCCCATAAGAGAGCGCAGCGCTTTATGTTCCGCTCTTACGCTTCTGTCACACGGCTCAGCGGATGGAAACACTGCGAGACGTGGTGTCAAAGGAACAGCTTTAGTTTTACGTTTAAAGAGATGATTAGTTAAAATATGTGTTGTGCCAATTCCTCCAAACTCCCCCAAACTTCTTATCTGATCTTAAACCACGTCTGACACCGACAAGAGCGCCTGAAAGAGCCCGGAGACTACGCGTCCAGCCCGTCCAGTGTCCGCCGCTAACATCACATCAGTAATCTCAGGACCTCGGACTGTCATGCCGTAATTAGTCCGAGTTGTCGGCGTGTCCGAGCGCCGCTGTCACGCTCATCTTCATGTGGTTATGAAGCGGGACGCGACGCTTGTTGTTGTTACTGCTGGATTTCAGCACCACGACAAAGGAACAGCTCCCGTGAAGCCGCGCGTACCGAGCGGACCAGAGCGCAGCGGACTCACCTCCGAGCGCACAGAGACAGGCGCACCCCAGCACCAGCAGCCTCCCGCGGCTACATCCCCGGGCCGACCGCGCCAGCTGCCACATCTTTCCGAGCGCCGTGTGTGCGATGGGCTACAGCCCGGCTGCGGTTCTCAGACGCTCTGCTGCTCTACATTTCTTCAGCTCTTTTGCCAACGACCAGCTGTTGTGCATGACGTAATGAAGACGACGTCCTCCTCGTTGGCTTTGATTTGACAACCTCAATATGTCGGAGCTGCTCATTGGACACGAGGCCCTGTCAGTCTGGCCGCAGTGCGCACGTAGATTGCAGCAGCAGCAGCAGCTCGTCGCTCCGGCGTGCGGGCCACCACCACACAGCGCACACACTCCTGCCCCCCGAGGCTGCACCCCCGTGCCGGGACCAGGAGCATCTGGCCCGGTCTGTTCCACCGGCTTCTCCCTTTGGATAAAACTACGTTTAATGTATGTTGCGCCAAAGTCTGCAATGCAGTCTATTTGACTTGTAGACCAATCACAAGAAATCAATTGAGTCCATTTAAATAATGAAACAAGTCACGTGTTGGCTCTCATTATTTGCCCAGCTCCCACAACCACAGATGTCCTCACACTGACCGGAGCTCTCATATGGACTTAAACAGACCAAATACTCAAATCTCTTGGAACATTCACATATATGCTAATACAGTAGATGGACATGCAACTTTCATACTGAAGTGCTCTGATGTAAATGTCAATACATAATGAAGAAAACACTTTATTGTTTGTGTGTGTCTAGACCCAGGGTTGTTTTTGTTACACTATTGTGAGGCATCTTTGAGTTAGTGTGAAAAGCGTAAGACTAATTTATAATGATGATTATTCTTATTATAAAAGATGTGCAATGAATCCGTATTACTGTGTATTCCACAACAGTTTGTATTAATAGTAATCCTAATTTAAATCAGACCCATTTTCTGACTGATTTCTGTGAAGGAGCAGCAGACTTGTTTGTTCACCAGTGTTCAAAGTAAATGTGAAGGTTCGCTCAATGACTGTCTGTTATTCATGGTAGTTTTGTAATGATCAGGTTAGCACCAGTCACAGCAGAGACAAGGCCGGAGTCCTTGTGAGGATTATTTTAGGTTGTGGGGGACCAGAGCATGACTCATATCTGTCCAAGCTAATTCATCAACCAGAGAATGAGCTCCTAAATCACAGCAGCTCTAATTTATGACTTAATGAGCCATTAAACTCAAGTGTTAGCACTGAACTATGGGCAAATCTGTGCCAACTTAAAAGAACAAGAAGACATCTCTTGATCTGTGGCAAGTTGCATCTCATATTGATACTTTCCAGCTGATGTCATCAATATTCTATGGGAGTGTGAAGCTAACTGAAAGCACTACTCTGTCAGAAGCTCTGTTACTAAAGTTAGACTTAATCTGAGTTTTAGTTTAACTACAACTGATGAGATAATTTGTACTGTTAGAAAAGTCTCATAAACATACAACTACAGTCACAAGCTGCCGAGCATGATCAACATTTTTTCAATTAGAATTTTTAAAAACTTTTTTTTGGGGCCACTGCTAATGTGTTCATTGTGTCACCATGGTAAGTGCTACATACACATGCAATGGTGTAATTTTAAGAACACCCCAAGCACGATGTCACTGCAAATGATCAATATATGTCTCTGTGTATCTTTTGATTCCACAGTCAGTCATTGTGAACACTCTTTGTTTATTACCAAGTGACAACCATTGATTTCATTGATGTGTTGAGAAGATCTTTAACAAGCACTTTGCATTGTCTTTCATTAGTATTGACAAAAACAGGCAGCCTCGGGAGTGAAGTGTCTTTGAAGTGACATGAGAGCTTGCTGTATATATTACCACCAAACTTCATGTTTGTTTGGAGAAAAGACAAATAAATAAATAAATAAATAAATAAATAAAGGGAGAAATAAGCTTTATTAGTCATTAACTCAGATCTATTGCATTAAAGGGCCCCTATTACGCTATTTCCTGATCATATTTAGTGTTTCCTCATTAAACTAACAGACCTGGAGATGTGTTTTGTTTCACTCACACATGTTTAATACACAAATCCTGCATATTTAGGTTGAATTATTCTCTTAAACAGAACAGGATAGTGGCTCCACTGTGTTTCTAAATTTCATACACCTCCACTAGAATCATTTGACACATTTCAGCTGTGGAATTTCCAGTCTCTACTGAACGAAAGGTCAAATGTAGCTGTTAACTTGAAAACTAGGTCTTCAATGCTCAAAATGCTCCGTTACACCTTGTGATGTCATGAAGTAGTAGTTTTCACGTGATTCTAGTGAAGCACTTCAAACACTTCAGAGCACTTTGCACATTGGAGACCTAAACAACGTAATAATAAATGATTACAAACAAAACAAAACGCAGCTCCAGGTATGTTTTGGATGTTGTACAATGTTAACATGTTCACAAGGGTCACTTTTGCATAATATGGGACCTTTAGGTGCACTAATACCTGGGGCAATTTTTTACTGTATATGTGCATATGATTTAATGCTCACATGTAATATAAAAATGGGTCAATATTCTTTATATGACACCGAGCCATACCGAATACAAATAGTCTTTAATGCTTAGATTTAACCGTTTAGCCAGAGGGCAGAATCAGTATCTTATCAATGCAACTAACATTTATGTCCTTTTTATACCAGCTCACTTTAATGTGTCCCTGTATGACAAAATTAACCTGTATGGGCACGCAGTAAAACCACAGTTATATGTTCATGAGTTACAGATCTTAGTCTCATATGATTATTTTCTTATTATTAGGGCGCTTCCCATGAAACATTAAGCTTCATTAAGAAACAGAGGTCATTAGTAGTCTTTCCCAGCACCGACTAAACCCAACAAGTAACTTCACATTAGCACCGCAGGACTTTTAAAGGGCAAAGTATTCCACAAACTACATAATAAAAAATTGGAATAGAGTTGGTGGAGGATGCGTGTGGGCGGCATAAACCCTCATAGGCTCACAGGCTATATCATGGACAGTATTTCTGCTTTGACAAAGGCACAGACACACAGAGATCTTTTTACTTACACATATTGTGCTTTTTTTATGCTTTCATGGCTGATTTCTTTGTACTCACAATTGTGCAATATACTGTATTTCTTAATGACTAATGTTAATGAGCAGCTTGAGTATTTTAAATGGTAAATGAGCAATTATTGTAGATATATAGTATTTTTTTAGAAGAGATTTTTTCTAATTATTGAATGGAAAACCAAAGAACCCCTAAGTACAATACACTACCTACAATTCTCTTTACCTTACTTTTCGCTGAGGTCTAAGATGACTTAATGGCGCCCCCTAGGAACAAGAATGATAACGTGATTGCAAAATAATCTTTCATATGATATATAACATAAACAATGCAGAACAGAGGAATTGTAACAGCCAGCACACATTTTTTTATTTTTCACAATGCTCCACACTACATACAATTTACAGTAGAAGGGAAGTTAATAAGGCACAAGTCCAGAAGTACCAATCATCATTAAATTAAACTCCTAACAGCTTCAGATTTACGTTATTATTTCAAGTTTGTGCTAAAAAAACATGATATTAGGTAAAGTATATGTTTTTACAAATGCTAAATAAGTCCAGTTACATCCTAAAAACTCCAAAATGTGTCTTTTTGGTTGGTGCATTGAGCGCAGCACTGAGACTAAGCCCAAGGACCAGCCGTGTATCAGCTGGATCGATAATTCCATCATCCCACAGCCTGCAAAAAAGCCATCACATTATTAGATGCACATTATGCCTGATTCATGCGCGGCTTCCTGTAGCACGTTAGCACTGCTCTATAATGGGAGACTTTAATCAAGATGCTGTGACACTCATCTTCCTGTTTTAATGCCCTCACGTCTTAATCAAGCACTGTCTGTTTCCTCTTCTCTGCTCTGCTCTCAAGGTCACAGCCAAAGCCTACGCTCAGCTATAAGTGTTAGATACAGAACAAGCTGTATCTTGGCTCTCTTTCAAAGCAATAATCACAAATAAAAATATTAAAACAGATTTTGTATGAATTTGAGGAAAGAAGTTCTCAGCATTTAATAATCACAATAAAACTTGGCAAAAAGCCGACAACCCTTATTTTTCTTGTTCTCTTTAAACCTACAAATGCTGTAGTTCAGACCTCCAAAAACACGTTCTGATATACATTATTATTACATATAGCAGTTGTCATTTTCATTCTGCCTGAAACGTTAAGGCTCTGGGATATGCTCAAGTTGTACACTGTGCACTGAATTGTATTATAAAACATAAATCACAATTTGCAGTCACTGAATCTGATTAGATATTTTTCCAAGCTCCTCAACCATAGAAGTAATTTTCACCTTTTATGCACTACAACTAATATTAAAATCCATTAAAATCAATCTCACCTCGCACTGGAATAATACGGACTGCCTTCTTCTTCAAATCTGCGCACAATTGGTTCCTTCATGGCAGCTTCCATTTCTGCAGTGAACTGATTATAAACACAGAAGAACAATCAGATAAAAGAACTATTACATTATATTGACAATTAATATTGATCATATCTTTACATTCCTGAAAACTAACGGTGTTTTCAGTAAGTCCTTGATTGAAGTGAATTAAATGCTACCAACGTCTAATGCCCCGTCTAATAAAGTCGCTAATGCATTCTCAATAAACCCATAACAGCTTTTCTGATGCAGTCCAATTACAGGCACTTGATTTTATTCTATAATCGAGTTAAAACCATTTGACGAGGACAAGTGTGGTTCATAATGTTTATGCTTTTGGCAGCGATTCCTCATTCTAAATTTAGCTGTTGTAATTAATATGAAAGATTACCTCCTTTCCCTCGCGTGCCCTCTGATCCTTGGTGATGGTAGCCAGCACAGTGGCCGCCTGCTCCCCACCCATCACTGAAATACGAGAGTTGGGCCACATGTACAAGAACCTGGGGCTAGAAAAAAACAGAAATAACAACACCTGGGATTATATACGCCTGGTACAACAATTACTATATTGACTTTTTAATATACGAAAGCTGGAAGAATATATTTTGGGGCTCAATAGTTTTGTGTGCACAGTTTCTTTGCAATAGTGAGGAGATTTTTGACATTATTCTGGACTATAATATGATTTGATGTAAGCTGTAGAGAAAAGAATAAATAACTTCTATGGCTAAATGTTCATTCTTTCTGCTATGTATTTGTTGTCGCTCATGGCTTTTAATGATGGAGTATTATCATTTAAAAGTAGATTTACTGGGATTATCCTGTTTAGTATCAGTGGCATAAAGTATTTCTCTGTAGAAATATATCATGCTTCAAAATGTGTTATGGTGACAGTCCTACCTGTAAGCCCTTCCACACATGCCATAGTTTCCAGCACCATAAGAACCTCCAATAATGACAGTGATCTTAGGAACATTGGCACAGGCGACTGCAGTCACCATTTTGGCCCCATCCTTGGCAATGCCTCCTGCTTCATACTCTCTGCCAACCATGAAACCTAAGAAATGACATTTTTAAATACTGTGAGAGAGAACTTGAGATGGTGTTTTTTTTATTTATTAGAACACATTGTGAAACTTTATACTAACTACACCTTAATTTGCAATGACATTATGCAAAATTTACAGAGCTTGTCATAATGCTACCTCCTTATAAACATACCTGGGGTTGTGTTGTATTTTATTGTATTCACACATTCACATATTTGCATAATCCTGCATTATTAAGGTATTTGCTTTTCCAAAGCTGAAAATGCACTGTTCCACCTTGTAATGTCATGTAATCGTCATTGTTTGTTTAGCAATGCCAAGTCTGTACGGAGTCTGAATGCACATTGCGCACTTCCTGTATTACCACAGGACGTCACAAGGTGGAAACAAATCAGGCTAAATATGCAAGACTTGCGTGTAAAGAAACAAAACAAAACTCCAGGTATGTTTTTGAAGAAGTAACAATATTATAACAAAGATCAGAAAATGGTGTAATATAGCCCCTTTACTAAAGCATGAAGAAAAACTTTATTCATAATAAACAAATAGTAGATTAAGAGTGATTCAGTCATTGTAACAACTTAACTATAGGGTGGGAGTATTAATTAAGCAGTTAGTAAGCCTGAACCATTCATCATTCTTAATAAATAATTTGTTCTTTATGCATTATGTATTTGTCATGCTTTATTAAGGCTACAAATAGTGTAGTTACAAAATGCAGCCAAATAAAATTTACACGTGATCACCAACCTGTGATGTTTTGGAGAAAAATTAAAGGAATGTTTCGCTGACAGCATAGTTCAATGAAATGAGTTCCCTAGGAAGACAGAGGAAACCATCAAATACAACAGCCAAATATAACAGCTTTAACTGGAGTGAGACACGATCAAAAGAACGGTTACATACAATAAGACTATGTCATTTAGAGAGAATAAAATCCTATTTCAGCCTGTAACACAGACGCTTGGGAAAGCTTTCAGCAGTTTAGCAGAATAAAAACTCCAGCACGCGATGAAATGGTATCATAAAATGTGTGTGGTGTATTGATTTTTGTGGATTAGCTTTCAGAGCATGTCGGTGTCCATCTGAACACAGTGCCCTACACAACAACAGTCATGCTGGTGATGAGATAATCACGGCTCAAACCATCAAATTGAGGTCCCAGACAAAAATGAAAGAAAAAAATATATTCGGTGTAATCTTGTAATCTAATTTAACCCGTATGCAGGGATACAAGTCTGTAATGGCAAAGAGATGTGTTGCTTTGGTAGAGGTGGTGCTCATCCAGTCAAGCATCAGTTGGTTTATAAATAAAATATGTTTTGTGTGTTGAAAATCATGGTTACTGTGTGTTTGCTCTTTTAGGATTCTGGTCAGAGTACAAATAGAATGTATATACCCTGTGCATACCAATTGAGAAAACAAGTGAGAAACCTGTGTATATTCACTGAATGGAATCAATTCAGTAAAATGTACCTTTTTGGCAGATTCTGAAAACAGTACTCCATTGTTGCCAATGATGCCAACTGGGTACCCGAAAACTCGAGCAAAGCCTTTTTGTGTAGAAAATACAAGTCAGTGCATCAGGAATAAAAAAGTATTATTATTCATTTATTGTTTTACCTGTAACTAGTGTATCTCCATAGAAAGCCTTGAACTCATCAAATTTGCTGCCATCCACTACTCTGGCAATGACCTGCAACGAAAATAATGAATTCTTTCTCTCTTTCTCTCTATTAGGAAAATTCCTTCTTGATTCAAGAGTTTTACATCTAACCAGTGACACAGTAATTTGGCAGATTTTACCATATGTGGCACCCCTAGCCTAATAAGTCTAAAAGCGGTATAGACTGCATTTTTGTTCAAGGTAATAGTACATACAGAGGAGGAGTACTTTGAAAATGCATTTAGTTACAGAACACTGAATACCTGAATTAATTATGTAACATATTTTGATATCTATCAGAGTACTGTATTCTAAACACTTACATAATACTTTTACACAAAGTTGCATTTAAATTAAAGTTCAACATAGGATTAAAAACAGTAGGATAGGAAACAGCATCACAAACTGGAAATAAAAATCACACTTGCATTCATCACAAGAGCTGTGTTTTCTATTTTTCCCACTAACAATGTGGAGTTTGAAGCCTAAATTGTGTAATCAAGCACTGCAATGTGTTTCTTTGATTTTAGGAAAGTAACTGTATTCTGAATACCAAATGAGATAGCAATGGTACCAGAATACATTTACTCAAAATTTGTATTCTGAATAAGTATTTCATATGCACAACACTGCGATTAGCATACCTCTCTGACATCAAAGTTGCGTTTTAGGTTATCTCCCACAATGCCATAGAGCTCGTCTGCAGGAAACAGAGGCGCCTCAGTTGGTTCTGTGGTCACCTAAAATAAACACATACATTATTCCCACTGCATAACTTTATTCCCATTGCATAATTAACACTGAAATGGTCAAAATCATGCACATACATCTACGTTCTTCCTGTAATTGAGACTTCGAACTGCTTTTCTTGCTAAGTGGAGTGCATGGTTGTCGTCTAAAGCATAATGGTCTGTTACACCAGATTTTCTGTTTAAAAAAAATAGCATCAGTAATTCTGAGATGAAATATATATTAAAACATTATTTGAGCCACTGTGAATGAGTAAACTATGTTCTTACTTGCAGTGCAGATCAGCACCTCCGAGATCCTCAGCAGATACTTCTTCCCCAGTTGCAGCTTTTACCTAAAATGAATTATCAATATTGAATAATAAGCAAACATGTAAGAAATCTATTTAAAGCCATTTCAACATACCAAAGGTGGTCCACCTAGAAAAATAGTTCCTTGCTTCCTGACAATGACACTCTCATCGGCCATAGCTGGTACATAGGCCCCTCCAGCAGTGCAGGACCCCATGACAACCGCAATCTGCCATAGGAGAAAAATTGTGAGACATCTTAACAACTAAGCTTCACTTTGAAAAAAAAAAAACAAATTATTTTTGATTATAATTATTTACCTGTGCTATTCCCTGTGATGACAGATTAGCTTGGTTAAAAAAGATACGACCAAAGTGATCTCTGTCTGGGAACACATCAGCCTGTCTGGGCAGATTGGCACCACCAGAGTCCACTAAAGGAGAAGGATGAAAGAAGATGATAATAATAATAATAATAATAATAATAATAATAATAATAATAATAATAATAATAACACAGATATAATGTTCCAATTACATCTATGATATTTGCTTACCCAGATAAATGCATGGCAAGTGATTCTGTTGAGCTATTTCTTGGGCACGAAGGTGTTTCTTTACTGTGATTGGATAATACGTGCCGCCTTTGACAGTAGCATCATTTGCAACAATGACACACTCCACTCTATGGGAGAAATGGAAAATATGATTGGTAGTGTTTAAAATGTATTTAGAATTAATTATTGTCAATTTGCTGTTTGAACTTACCCTGAAACTCGACCAATCCCAGTGATGATGCCACCAGCGGGCACCTCTTCCTTTCCATACAGCTCATATGCAGCAAACTGAGAAAACTCTAGGAAGGGGCTCCTGTAAAAGCATGCAAATTTACAACACATTGTTGCAAATTGAAAGTGTTAAATGTAAAATAGTATAAAAAATAAAATATCTACCCTGGGTCCAGCAGACGGTCTATGCGCTCTCTAGGTAAAAGCTTCCCTCTCGATGTGTGAAGTTTTCTAGCCTTTTCACCGCCACCTAAAAAGAAAAGTTGCATAGACATGTGTCTTATTAAAATACATATTGGGTATGAATCTTTAATTCACTGTGTTTCATCAAGGCATTTATATTGAAATATACATTATACCCAGTCTGATCTTCTCTGTCCGTGTTTTTAGTTCATCAACAAGAACTTTCATACGCTGATAGTTTTCCTATGGAAAAAGAGAAATAGAGGCATTTACACAGCCATTATCAATGTTAACAGTGTAATAAATAGTAGAATACAGTAAAAAACGACATGTACGTCCATGTTTCCATTCACATACAATATATTAAGGGATATATTTGTTGACACACACTGACATTACTAAAATTAAATATGTACTCTAATGTTAGAATGGCTTTACTGATGTGACATTAAATTATATAAATAATGCATAGGCTGTGAACATCCAAAACTCAAGGCTGTTGTGCACAGAGGGGTCTGTGGCTACCCTTAGCATTTGGCTAACCTACCTGATAGTCAGATGATTGTTTATCAGGCTGTGATCCCAATCGAGCCACTTGATCTGCATGGTAAGGTCGTGCCGCAGTCACAGGGAGGCTCCTGCAGCGGAGCAGCCACGGCCTGAGCCCACGGACGAGCATTTTCACGTGAAATGTACCTGAGGTGAGCGCGGAGGGACTAGCTTGCTGGCTAACCTAGCATTAACAATGCATTTCAAAATGTTTTGTGAAGGTCTGGACTTTCGTGTAAAGTTCCTAGTTGCAGCTGGATGCAGGAACAGCCCTATAATTTCATTAAATAATAATCTCAGAGGTTTATGTCCTAAAAACACAAACTCCTTGTGGCAGAGCTAGGTTGCTGGTAAAGTCAAACAGGACGCCTGGTACCGCAGCGTCACCTGCTGGTGATTTTAGTCCATTACAGAAAACATAACCTTCACAATGGGCACTCACATCCCTTTACCACAATGCCTGTGCTAAACAAGACAAATGTGCAGCTCCAGCCTTGAAGATCCACATATACTTGTGATTTCTTTTTATTTTGTGCAGTATGTCTACATCAGACATGTTGAACGTCCTTGTCAATGGTAATGATTCAGAGTTATAATTATTTATTTTTTGTCTTGAAGGTTCCATCAACAGGTGTTATCGTAAGTTATTCATAATTTAAGTAAAAGTAAAATTGTAACCTACATATATTAAAAAACGGCCCATTGTAATACGGTTGAAGCCCTAGACTGCCATCTAGTGGATTAGATAGGCATAAACCCACCTCAGTCTCCTCTTATAGAGGATGGTATTTACCAAATACACCTATTTACTTCAATACAGAGCCTGACACAGAGGCCACACACAGATACTAAACTGACAATGGCACCAGCCGCTCATTACGAGCGCTGACTCCTGACCTGTGGTAATACACTATGATATTAATGAGGCCATAGACATGGACTAAACAATGTCAATTTTATAGCTGGCAATGTTCAGAGGACGGGAGCATTGCCTGCCACAGTAATGGACTGTACAGAATGTCTATTTTCTTGATACTTGTGGAACACCTCTACCAACTATATCTCTCTTCCACTTTATCATAATAAAGCCAAAATTGTTGATAAACTCTTTTGAAGAGTATGTGGATCTGTTTTAAAGAGTTAGTGTAAAAGCTTTAAAAATCCACACCTTCTGACCTGCACGCTTTATTCCAGGTTCATTGGGCAGAGTCCAAGCTGAAGAGCATTCAAACCAAGAGCTTTTAGTTCATTTAGTTGTAAGAGGCCTTTTCTCCTCCAACACTCCCACCAATTCTATCAGCATACACAGAGGCAGCCATGACCCCCACTCAAATGACTGCTCCTGTTTTCTTAGGAAATATACAATCCTCCACTCTGCGCTGAACCTGCCCCCTCTCACTCATACCTCTCTCTCTACTTTAGCATGGCCCCTGACCTTCTCACTGCGGCAGCCGTGAAGAGAGAGAATAAATGTAGAGGCATGAAAAGCCTCTTAGTGGAGAGAAAAAAGAAATGAATTAAATAAAAATAGACCAGGTGAGGCCCCAGAATGGAGAGAAAACAGTCTATTGTTGATTTTAATTTTTGTCCCTGATGCATTTATTTATATATCTTTTGCTCACTGTTGCCTGTAACATATGTTGGTAAATTGCCATAGTACATGGACTAGTGGTAGTAATTCAGACATAGATTGCTACAAAAATCAGTGCCTCCACTACACTCTACTTTGTGCCAGCACAAGATACATGCAATAAGAGTAAGAGCTGGCCATTTCAGATGATGTGCTGTGGCAAACCCTTTTTTGGTAACAATATTCTCAATGGTAGTAATGTCGAGTAGAATATCTGTTATACCCATGGTGGTACTAGGAATGTAGTGATAGGCTATTTAAAGGGGCTCTAACTTTTTTTCTGGTGGAGGCTCTGCTATCTGCTTTTCTCCATGGATATATTGCTTTGCTCAAAACAGTATGGTATTAAAGGTATCAGAATGTAATAACCTTATCAGAAACATACCTGGAATTGTGTTTAGTTTCATTCACAGATTATTATTTATTATAATTATTCTTATTATTAGTCTTTCTACATATCCAAACTCAAAATGCTCTGTTCTACCTTGTTCCACCCGACGTCATGAAGTGTTTTTTTATGTTAACAGTTACTTTTTACCTTTTGTTTAGTAGAGACTGGCAATTCCAGGACTGAAATGGTCAAAATGATTCTAGTGAAGGTGTATAGAGTTTAAAAATACAGTGATCTACTTCCTATATTACCACATGACATTGCAAGGTGGATCAATTTGTTTTCTACTTGAGAGAAGAATTCAGCCTAAATATGCAGGATTTGTGTGTTAAACATGTGTGAATGAAACAAAACACAACTCAAGGTTTGTTTTTGATGAGGAAATAACATTATAACAGAGGTGATAAAATGGCATAACACTGGTCCTTTTATCTCCACAGAGACCAACAATTAAAACCCGTAATCAAATAAATGCAAGACAGATCGTTTAATGCCATAATGTGGATCATTCCAGGTTAAAATGATAATCTCCATGGCAACAATTTTGTAGAGAACTTCCACCAGAAGAGTTATGTCCTCTATTTACTGTATCCTATCCTTTGCAACATCAGTTTTGTTCCTCAAAACAAAATGGCTTCACTTTCAAGTTTTGTCTGTCAATTTATAGGCCTTAACACTTTAAAAATGCGACTAACTGCTCACACATACCAGTGCATCCAAATGTTTTCATGCCAGCTGCGTAAAAAAAAAACTCTCATCCTCCTCTTTTTTGGATGGAGATAATGATTCTCGTTTTCAGGCTCAAAGAAGTCATTAATGTGTGACACAGCCTTGAATGTAGCATATCAAAGCTTTTGCAAGTGCGCCCCCGTCCCGCCCACTAACCGCACCGCCTTGTTAAGACAAACATGAATTAAACATCATGGTCGACCTGTAACTCTCTGCCAGACTGTCAGTAGCAGAGGCATCAGATGTTGGAAAGAAAAAAAATTTGCTTTTCAATCCCTTCAGACTGTATAAAAAAATCCTTACAAATCTTTCATCTCGTTGTAGGATCAGTGCCAAATTTACTCCAGCAGATAAAATGACGGACACGCCGGCTCCCTACGCGCCCTCTCCCAATCTCCCAATCTCTCGCACGGATATGATGAGAGTGGCAAGGTGAAAAACGGGAGGAGATGGATATCACAGAGGCAGATGTGATAAGTAAAATGAATGAGGGCACGTCGTGTGAGGTCAAGTACAATAGAAATTATGAACAGAGAGGACTCATATAGCCTATTGTGCAATCATATTGGCTGCCTTCACAATCCTTCACAATAATAACAGTATAAGCTGCAGCGGTCCTCTTGTTTTGATCTTCTGATTCAAACAGAAATATTGGCTTCACAATATCATTTCTCTGATAATGGTTCATGAGATTTGATCTTAGCAATAGGTCGGTTAACTGAACTTGGCTCCTACAAAAGGCAGAAGATCAAATATGTCCAACATACAGCCCAGGGGCATTTGGTTATGTAGGTTACTTGACACGATTCCATGGTCTTGACTTTCATCATTTTATTTCATTTTGCTTATTTACTGCCTCTTGAATCAAGTAACACCCATAAGAAATAAGGCAAATCAAAATTGTTATAGGTTCTGTGTAACCTTTCTGGTGGAGAGTCTGGCTCCTGCTAATTTCCAAGGAGTTGTTTTAGCTGTGCCTGGAATGTCCCTCACTATGGCATTAAACGTATCTGTCTCCATGAATACAAGGTAGTTTGCCACCCAAGCCATGTTACATGCCAAATCTTGAAAGGGGTATGCATGTTTTTTCATGACATTTTCAAGTATTAAATATCTCTATTTCGCCTCTATTTGTCTGATGAAGGCCTAGTGCCGAAACGTTGCATGTCCTAATAAATCTTCACTAATTGCAAGTAAGACGGTGTGCGGGATTTCTCTTTTTGTTCTTGAGTTGCTCTCTCTTCTCCAACGCACCCGTTTTGAGGAATTGATGTGCGAAGTTCTCTTCCTTAAGTATTAAATATCTAAAATGAAAAATAGGCTAAATAATAACGGGGCAACAATATCTATAGACAAGCAGGTGTTGAGCACCCAACAGAAAAATACATACGGCACCTTTAATTTAGTGACAAATAAACAATAAACACTGCTCAAAATGATAAAAAGAGATGAGAAATGTCTGCCTGATATAACTGAAAGATTGTGACATTGCCAGATGTAATTGTTCATTATGTGCAGTATTTATCAAAGGTTCTGTCTTCTTACATGCACAGCAGCCTCACATTGTTGCAGTCATGGTTTCCTCTGTCTCCATTTATCCCATCAAAAAAAATGGTCTATCATTTAAGTCTTTAAGTTATGCACAAGAGTCTTGTAAAGGAAACAAATGGCACCAGTTAGATTCTAGCTTACATTTTGTATTGTGTTGTGTGTTAGTGTAGTTAAGTAACATTTTCAAAGTATGCATAGCATATACTTGAGCCTAAGCTGAGTTGATGCTACTGGCTCTGCTTCAGGAAGCTCTGGGCTTCGATTCATTATTATTGCCTCTGTATTTTGGATAAGCAGCACTGCCACATATTTGCAGTTGCCAAACTTTAAGAAACAAGGGATTTCCTTGAGAGATAGAAGTTTCCTGCTTTATACCGTCATTTGACTGACACTTTCTTTGACTCTGTTTAAAAAATAGAAAAAGAAAGAAGCCGAAGTTTGAGCTCTTTTAAGAAGTTAGTTTGTTTAGTATACTCTGTATTGAAAAGAGCAACTTTTGCTTCAGTAACGTTACGAAGAGATGATTAACTTGCATCTAAATATAGCATCATTTGTGTTTAATTTTCCACTTTCATAGAAAAATATTTAAAGAAAAAGACATGTTCATATTTTTGCTCCATGTTTTCTGAATGTTAACCTTCCTAAACTATGTAAAAAATCTTTTTGGAATAATTTCAGAACAGTCTCCAAAGTGCTCTTGTGTTGGCACAGAGTGGTAATGGCTCTACAAAGTGGCTCTTCACAGATACAGCGTCAGCCAGCTCCCGGGTCACTGACACAGCCACACAGGTCCTCCCATTAAAATTTCATGTGGCAGCGGTGGCCAAGGACAAACAAACTGCCAACATTATTCTCATTAAAGCAATGCAGCGAGCCACACACACCTCACTGCTATTGTGTGGTCTGTTTGTTTAAACCACGTCTAGCTGAAAAGTGGGTAATTTGCAAGAGCTAAGTGCACTTCATATAAAAATGTTGAAGTAGGGTCCCTCTTTGCATCACCTCCTCTTCCCAGTGTCTATGCGCTCTATCATTCACTAGACTCCTCCACAACTCTCACTTGGATCTCTTCATCTTCACCAGTCCAATACAGTCCTGGATACAGCACAATGAGTTGAACTGAAGCACCAACACTGTGTAGTTTTGCAACTAATCTTAGATTTTTATAGTTGTTTTAATTATCATTCTTTGTAAATATCTTTTTTCATATCTTGAAACCTTGCAACACTTACTATCTGCTCTCTACTGTGTATTAGTAAGAGTTTCCTTGACAAGTGCATTCATCCACTGAGAGAGTGTGATGCAGTTACAGTGGGTGTAATAATTAGAATGAAAATGCCATAGGAATTACCATAACAGTTTAAGTAAAAGTTTTTAAAACTGCACAATGCACTCACAAGTTTGAGTGACTGTTAACTGGCACAGTATGCCTGGAAGGTTATTTTATACTTTCAGTAATCATCAAATTTAAGACTATTTTTTGGAAAACCGGCATATGGATAAGTGAATAATAATAGGAGATATTATATAGTTTTTAATTATTGCTCAAATTAAAAACTATATAACTGGGCTTTTTATATTGAGCTTTTTACAGATGTTTTTCCAATGTCATTTTTAAAGGTCCCATATTGAGCAAAATTGACTCTTTAAGCCATGTTAGAAAGTCGTTACCTCCTCAAAGCCAGAGTTGTGTTTTGTTTCATGTACATGTTTGAGTGACACTGCATTATTGGGCTGTTTACATCTCCAAAGCTCAAAATGCTCCGTGTCACCTTCTGATGTTGTGAAGAAGTAGTTACCTTTTACCTTTGTTTAATAGAGACTGGGATTTCTAGGACTGAAATTATCCAAATGATTCTGAAATTCTGTTAAAAAACATAGTGGAGCACTTATTGTATTACCACATGACATCACAAGGTGGAATAGTGTGTTTTCTGTTTGAAAGGGCTTGAGTCTCATGTGTGAATGAAACAAAACACAATTGCAGGTGTTTGTGATGAGGAAACATTATAACATAGATCAGACAATAGATTTGTGGGCCCTCTAGCTACAAATGGCAAATACACTAACCTAATCCTAACATTATGTCTGCCTTTGTGAGAATCTACATATATCTGTCTTCTCTTTGAATACAGTATTACTATTTTTGTCTAAGCAATGAATGAGTCTGAGCCCAAATCTTTTACATGATCATTTAATAAAATCACCACAGACTAGAAAAGGTAGCAGAGGCATTTGTATTGAAGCTCAACTATAGCAACAGGAAGTGTCTTTGACTGTAAGCTCCAAATATCACATGTTTGTTACACCTTATGAGCCAGGTAAGGTAATGTTATTCACATCATGTATATTTGCTCTTGTCAACTATCTGATTGAGAGACTCTTAACATTAATACCATTGTGTACTTCATATTACTATGGCTGAAGGTTGCTGAGTATCTATTACATACAAAAGGTGGTGTCAGGGTGAGTTGATCATGTACAAGCAGATTGCACAGCGTCAATGGCAGCAGAGTCAACAACTGCTTTTCAATGAAAAAGCATTTAATGCTGACTGCAGCCAATTATAAAAGATGGCAAAGCAGTAACTCAAATACACGCTTCCTGATCTGTGTCAAATAGAAGTGTCCTTTGAAATGTGTGAGGTTTATGTAGGACTGCACAATATACTGAAAATGTATGTATGTGTTTATATCATGGAAATGCAATATCTTATTGTTTAAGAGCAACTACACAGCCAGTCACAGACTGGTGACAAGTCCCTTCATTCAGCAGAGACATAGTAGATCGCCAATACAGGCTGACTCCATCCAGAGAGGGTGAGTTATTCTGCAACACACTACCCAAATGTGTTTTCCCTCTGGAAGCAGTTGTCTTAAAGGTGCACTGTGTCACCATCTTGTTTGGTGGTTTGATTTCTGCAAAATACCCAGAAAAACAGCCATTCTGAGCCTTCTGTGAGTGGGATTGCCTCTCCACAGATCTGACCAGTAACTTGTCCTGCTTTGGTCTCCATGGTGATAGAAATGCCATACTGTGAAACAGATAAAGCAATAACATCTTCATGGAGAAAAGCAGGTGGCAGACACCTTCACCAGAAAGTTACACAATGCACCTTTAAATGCACTGAAAAAAATAGACATTTCACAATAGTGTTGAGACCTATAAACAATATTTTAAACTGGCAATTAATTTGCTGCTGTTCAACATGACTACTGCAAATTAAAATGTGTTGTCAATTATTGTGCAGCTCTAGATGGTATTTAATGTATAAATAGCACAGTAAAGAAAATACAGTTTTACCAGTGCCATGCATCTTACAGTCTAACTGAAGCCATGAGGGTTAACGTGCAAGTGTAGAGCACAGCAAAACAAAGAGCGCTTTGGTCCTGCAAACATCAAAGTCAACCACAGAGAGAGTTACAGACTGGACCAGAAAATGTGACACTGTTTTATGTTCATCTGCTCATAATGGGGCTATTCAGTGAATCTATTCCCAAAGTTTCAAAATGTACACTGAAATCGGTAATTGTAAAACCATTTCGACAACAAAGCACACTGCGTTTCGTGTTTGTGTGGCTAAAATGGAGGCAGAAGCGCGCAGAATAAAAGGCACTGTGTTACTTGTACAACACCAGGAAATCCGAGTGTCCACTTTTTGTCTTTTCAACTGAAATTTCACAAAGGAAGGAATGGTTGACCTCTTAAAGCCAGTGTGACAATTGTGTGGAGCATCCACAACTGTCACTGTGGGCAGAGCAGTGTTGAATCAATCAGTAGTCATAGTTCAGAAGGTAGTCCAGTTTCAGTTTGTACATGTCAACAGAAGAGTTAAAAAGTCTTTACAATAAATATAAAAAACAGACACAGGCAAGCAGGTAAAAGACACAACCTAAAAAAGTGTAAGTGCAAAATAATGTTAGATTTGCTTTAAATGTCACCATCTTAGTTAAAATATAGCAATGCTTGGAATGTCCCGATGTAATGGAAGATAATGGCTATGGTGCACCTTTCTACTGAATATTCTGAAATAAACAAACTTTACTGGTAAGTCATTTGAGTTTTACATAGTCAAGAGCAGATTTTCGTTACCTTATATTTGATAATCAAATTTACATACCTTTTTAAAAATAATATGGAATCATCTTCCATTGGCGTTATCATTAACGGCTGCTATGGCAGTGTTTCTCAAAATGTGGTGTTTGTGCCACTGGTCACAGGCTTCTCTGCAGTTCAATTGTTTGCTGAATTCATCATTTGAATCCATATTTTTGTCCTCATTTGAGTTAGTTATTGTTTAGAACTAATAGAGAAATAGTGTAGTCATATTTTAGCATATTTTAGACTTAGAATAATCCTGTTTTAGACCTTTTCTTAGGGCGTACTTGAAAAGAACTACTGCTCTGTGGTAAAAACCAATGCCATTGTAGTATGAACAACTGCAAGTTTCAATATAAAGGGCAGGTAATCCACTATGCAGCTGTATTTGTCTAATATTGACGAGACCTGCCCAAATAGCAATCAAATGAATGATCAAAAATGTAAGTGTAAACCCATAAGACAATCTTGGTGTGAGGTACAACATACAAAGGCAAATATGACACACTTAAAAAATAAAGCACAAATTATTAAACATTGTACAAAATGTAGCTTTGCCTTAGAATAAAATTGAAGAAATACTGGGTAGTGCTATGAGATAAGTATCCTCTTCTCAGTGCATTTGAACATTCAGTCATCATTACAAAACACTTAAAGTAAAGAAAGGAAAAGAAGTCTGTGCTTAGATCTGCTTTCCGGTTTTAGTCCATCATACAACAGGAGTGTACATGTGAAGGTCCACTTTGTCCCAATGCATTCACTTTTACTGAAACACATTGTAAACTGTACAGGGGGCCGAGGACATGTCATACACTGGCTCCTAATAAATGACCTCGTAGACAGTGGCTTTCTTATCTCCAGATCCCGTCACAATGTACTTATCGTCTATGGAGATGTCGCAGCTCAGCACTGATGAAGACTCCTTTGACTACAATGAGAAGAAAAGAGGGTTAACAATGACCGGCGCACTCTCCTTCGCTTGTACAAAACCCAAAAGAGGAGTGAACGCTTTCCATTAGATACATGTGCAAGTACAAGACTTAGGATCCTAATGATTTGCTTTTTTAAATTCATGAATTTATGGCTTATTTTATATGTAAAAACAATGAGCATTCATCACTGGTAGTCTTTTTTTTTTTTATAAATATTTTGTCCATTATGTGTGTAAGTATATCAGCTATTAGTATGGATTGCACTAAAATAATGTAGTACGATCCTTATGTGTTCTGTTGTTTAAGTT
>KN492262.1:0-13333 GCA_000787155.1 Scartelaos histophorus
AAAAAAAAAACACAGACATGAGCCAAAATGCTTACAATATGAAATTATTGCAAAAATTTGACTGATTGTACACTGACAGTCAATGAAAACTTTGAGACCATACTTTTTAGGTTTTATTTTATAGCCCAAAAATGTTTTTGTTTCATATGAATCATTTCTTGAGGTTGCTGACATGTATAAACCAAAATTTAAAGTGTAACGATTAAGTTAAACACGGTAAACTTAACCAAAGAAAATGGCGTCTAACAAACCCTTGGTCCCAGCAGTCAGTAGTGTCCCAACAGTCAGTAGTGGGTCTGAGCTCCATTCACACTGATGCAGGCTCCATCCTTCGGCACATACAGGTTTGTGATTGTGGGTTGGGAACAGCCCATACGCCCGGAGATCTCACTGTAGCTCAAGCTCTTCCAGCAGAGCCGACGCCCGGAGACACTGTTCACGTGACAGACGTGGCACGACCACTTTCACTGGACTAATAATGGGGCCATTTTTGGACCTTTATAAAACCAAACCAAACCAAACCAATAAACCAATCCTCAAATTGTTGGTGTAGCATTGAGTATTGCACCATGGGTGTTTGGGCCATATTTGAAAAGAACCCATCCCGTGTGCAATGAACCGTGACAACATGACAACTCAACATTTTCTGAACGACCCAAACACTAAGACACCAACAAATCCACAAGGAACATTTAAAACC
This sequence comes from Scartelaos histophorus, assembly GCA_000787155.1. Lineage (NCBI taxonomy): Eukaryota > Metazoa > Chordata > Actinopteri > Gobiiformes > Gobiidae > Scartelaos > Scartelaos histophorus. The sequence continues at coordinate 701 of KN492262.1, forward strand.
CCCGAACAAATAGAAATACTCACACATTCTACCTGAAAGTTTCTATTGACTGTCACATTCCAGTTGTGCAATCACATGATAATGAAACATGCACTGTGTGACTTTTCTAGAAGCACCTGGTTGTCATGGGGATGTGATGTTACTTGAAATGTTCCTTAGTTTGGTATTAAATCTGTATATTTTGCATTTATTCAATTACATTTTACTGTAATGTACTGTTTATTGATTAAAATACCATGAAAACCAAGCATTCTTGCAACACACTGAGACCCCTCTCCGTAGATCAGAGCTGTTTCTCTGTCTAGTTTAGCTTATTTGTTAGTTTATGTATTTTCATGAAGATAGACGAGTTTAATGCTTCACTGTGGAACATTCCAGGTGGAGGATTAACTGGTTCATAGAGACAAACAGTTTGAAGGACCCAAAAATTAACATGATATAACGTGATACACACTTTTCGCATTTGTATTTGATAGTATTGCAAAATATGATGTGATTATGTGTCTTTTGTTTTTATTTTCATGGTAGTTTTCATGTTATATTTATGCTAATGGCAGAAATGGCAACAATACATTTCTCTACACACATATACCAGCATTCGTATTGTGTTTGTGCGTTTTGTGTGTATGCATATGAATGAATGAATGTTCACTACTTGGGTGCTAATAAAGTTACTTGAATTGAATAATTGAAAACCCATTAACCTTACACATTTAAGATATTATACTTCCTTTACTTTTATTTATTTTGTCTATTTTTATTTTATTTATTTATTTGTCTATATTTACTTATTTATTTATTTTAGTTAAAACATTCAAATATTCTGAGGTGTTCCTTTACTATTTATTTATTTTGTCTATTTTTTTTAATTTTTTTTTTTTTTTATTTTACTTCATGTATTGTAATATTACAAGGTATTTGTGAAGTAAATTGTCTTATTACAGAAATTTTTAGGTCACTATGGAGTATCGACTAAACCGATATCTGATCTATCAAAATGTTCAATATCAGCGCCGATATCTGATACCAGTATTGTATTGATGCATCCATAATTTTAAAAGTAACAGGTCAGATCTGTGAGAGGTGCCCCCTTTCAAGTTATGTTTTTTAGTCATTTTGGAGCAATACCCGTAACTATTTATTTATTTTATGATTGTTTTTTATCTTTTTGTACCAGTTTGTGAAAGTCAACAGGGAGTCTCGGGGCTAAGAGCTCATTTGAAAACAATCAGACGTCCTGAGATGGTTTGGTGACTTGCGTATGATTCATGACAGACTGAAAACAATAGCAAGGTCAAGACGTGCCCCTGGGGAACCCCCTCACAAAACCCTTCACAAAACCCTCCACCCGAGTCTGGAAAATCAATACATCTCATCGGGGGTTGGCAGGGTGTTTCAAAAGCTTCTGGACAATTGTGGTATTCTCAAATCTTTCGCAGTAAACCTTTTGTCGGTCGTTGAAGTTCTTCTGAGAAAGCCAGATCCAAAATTTGCACTTGTCACTTGACTTTATTTATTTAAACATAAGCATGATCTACTAAAATTATACATTATCTTTGTTTTTTTAAGGCAACCAGATTTGAAAAACACAGTTCTCTTGCCCAATTATTCAAAGATGAGATTCTAAACCCTCAAGACCACCCCTTCAATCGATTCTTTTAAGTCTCGTTTAAAAACACACCTTTACTCACTGATCTTTTAGTGATTTTATTAGCTATTTTTCCAATTTTAGTATTTTTTTTATGTTTTTTTTAATTGATTTGCTTATCTACTTATTTTATTCTTTAATTTATTCAATGTGTTCATTTATATTGTGCGTCTTTGCAGCACTTGGAGACTTTGTGTTGGTAAAATGTGCTATACAAATAAAGTCAGATTGGATTTTTCACAACTTTTCACAGGACAGGCACAGAATTTTGCCGTTACAGTAACACTAACAACTAGCATGCCAACAGGGACGTCCTGATTTGTTGGTGCTTAGACAAGGTCTGTACAGAAAAAAATAATTGGTCTATATAATTATACGCTGAGACAAAACTACAGCTTAACAATTTGCTTAGTTGCCAAATAAAAATAAATAAAAATCACCAAATACATGCATATATTTATACATAGCGACATATAGACAGAATTTATTGACCCACATGGGAAATTATTTGAACACAGTAACTCACACATTGCAATTAATATAATGATAAAGAGCAACAATATAAATCATATAATACATTGTTTCCCAAAGATTAATGTGTGACCCTCAGGTGGGTCACAAGAGACATTTTTTGGGGTCACCTTGTCACGATCAGCCCAGACCTAAACATGATACAAAAACACAGACAGGCCCACCTATCTTATTAGAAATGTTTTGTATACTTTCTAATCTTTTTATAATTACTTTATTATTATATTTTGTTCCTGTATTGCTGGTTCAATTGAATGTTGTAAAAAAAAAGATTAATGTCCAAATAGGCGACTTATGGATACCTTTTATTGCTGGTTCAATTTCTGTTTTTCATTGTTTAAAACTTGAGTAATACTAATTGTTCAGATCACTCAGTCAACAATATAATCTCCTAATCTGTTCAATATTGGTTAAATCCACCTTTATTTTGTGATTTACAAATAATGTCTATCAACTTGGTTCACGAAGGATTGTGACTACAAGAAAAGTACTAGTACTAGTGCCAGTTGGGCATAATTATACAAACATATATACAAGTAAAAGTAAAATTTATAAATATAGTAAAACAAAGTGTATCTCAGCTATATACAAGAGGTGGGTAAGAAGAAGTAGTGGAAATATGAAGCAGTGATTGACATGATGTAGCTTAGAATACTTCAACATACTTTAAGATACCTGTCTCCATGGAGATCTTATCCATGGGTTTCAGAATGATGCATTGTGAAGACCGCTGCCATGGCAATTAACAAATCAAGACAAAATATTTTTGAATGGTCAACTGTCCTCAAAATGGCACTGCACTACAGGAAGCTGCAACCTAAGAATTGCTTTACCTAAAATGTTCCACCGTATTGCACTAAACTTCTAAATCTCCATGGCGACAAACAATTCAATCCAATCTTTATAAATAATACGTAATGTCTGGTTCATACTAAGTAAGTAAGTAAACAAAAATAAGAAGAAAAATAACAAGAAACAGATGACGCCACCAGACCAATCTTCATAGCAACTCCAGGAAGTTACATAATGCACCTTTAAACATCCTTTATTTGATATGTTGCCAGTACTTAAAGCTAAAATGCTCGGAGGCAAATCGTGGCACCATTTAAATTCTTTTATCTCCACCAACCAGAGCACCTCCTCCAAGCCAACCCAATTTGGCATCCATCTCCATCCAGGTAAGTTGCGCAGAAAATCCACCTTGATCATTTGGAAATATTATAGCGTCAGTGGACTTGAAATGCCCCCAAAACAAGTGTTCTCTGGGGCTTTTCGACAAGACTTATCTCGATGTGCAGATTTCTCCGGCTCCACTGCCAACTCCACGTCCGATTGCCAATTCCCTTCACCAGAAAACGAACAGCGATATCTCAGAGCAGAGTCAATGAAAAACGACTAAAGCTAAAAGAAGGCGTGCGGTGCAATGTAATGGAGATGTATAGAGAGACTTGAGCTTTTCTCGCCAAGGTAGTCATGTAGTTAGTGTACGACAAATATATAAGACACGTGTTTTCGCGTAGGAAGACTTAAAGGTGCACTGGGAAACTTTTGTGGTGGAGGCTCCGTCACATTCTTTTTCTCCATGGAAATTGGTTATTGCTTTGTCTGGAAAGTTTTACAGTATGATATTCAAACTTTATATCTTCATTTACACCAAACCAGACCAAGTTACAGGTCAGATCTGTGGAGAGACGACCTGCTCAAAGTCAGAATGCCTGTTTTTCGGAGTATTTTTGAGCTATAAAACCACCTGTAATTGATTAAATGCAATGTAAAGCTGTGGAACATTTATGTATTTTTATTTTGCACATATAGTAGTAAAAAGATAATAAAAGATAGTTAAAAGTAGATGCAAAGTAGAGGGAAAAAACACAAATGGGTGAAATACTGAAGCCTCGACTTTATGAGTACATTAAAATTTAACATTATACTAAATGCAAAAAAAAAAATCTCAAAAAATACTACTACTAAACTACTAAAAAAATCAGTTTTCACACTTTAAATTCAATACAATTTACTGATTAAACTACAATTAATCAATCCACATCGAACGGTTATCATAAAATATCAAACATTTCCTCAAACTCTTTTTATCCAATGTTTCTGAGCTGCAATCACGAGCCAGATGTGAAAACTTGCCGCGATCCAGAGGCTGTAAATTGTGAAGCCGAACTGAGCTCCTGATGTGACACGTTTTGAAACCTGAAAATTACGATTTTGACAATGTACGAATCTCTGTGTTGGTTTTAAAGTAAAATGTGAAAGGGAATGTAGTTGTATCCAAAAGAATAGAATACATAAAAATACAAATCTGATAAATATTAACATCATAAATATTAATAATTTTAAGTTTGAATAAATTAGCAGACGATGAGTTGCAAATCAAAGAAGACGTTTTTGCACCGGTAATATTTTGAGTAGTTGGGAAAGTGCTTGCCCAAACATTACAATATGACAGACAGGGCTAAATTAAACTATTTAAAGTATTGATTTTGAGTCCAGAAATGTGCAAACTTTTCTCATAATACCAAGATGTTTATTAATTTTTCTGGTCACTCCGAGGCAGAGCAATGACATCGCCATAGAAACAAGCAGATGACAGACCCACCAGCAGTAAACCTTTAAATACAGTACTTTTTTTTTTACTTTGTTACGTTACACCACATGGACTAAAACGAGGGTAATTAAAAAGGTGCCAACACAAATTCCTTCTCTGGATTTGACTGAGCTACTGCAGAGCATTGTTCAGGGGCTCTTCTTGGTTTGGTCTGGGCTGCCTAGGACAAGCAGGAGGATTTGAGGTTTACAGAAGTAACCTGAACACTGGGAGGAAACCCACCCAGACACAGAATGATCCAAGCGTATGGAAGACAGTTTGTTCCATCAGATTTTGAATTTTAAATACACTGACGTTCTCACTTTGAATTTTTTTGAAAAAGATATTTTAATTATTTTTATTCTGAATTTTGGTTGCTGAAATTTTAAGTGCACTTTTTCAATATGTTTCAAATTCAAAATAAAAATGTCTCCTTTTGAATATTCAGTGCATATTTTCGAGCCCTCAAATTCAACGGTTAAAATTCACAGTGAAAAATTTCAGTAAAGATCCAAGTTGCCAAGACAGAAGCAATTCCTATTGGCTGTTCTCATCTGTGGGCGGGGATTGAGATTTGGATGAGGCTAATTCTGACCAATCAGGTCGCTTCACTGCACCATTTCCTGTTTGTTACTAAATTAGATTGGATCACTTTGGATTGATTGCTTCTGCCTTGGCATCTTGGATCATTCCTGCAATTTTTTTTAATTACAAATTTTACACTCTGAATATATTTGCGGTGAAGTCGAAATTTTTATTTTGAATTTGAAATACTTTGAAAATTTAGTTAAAATTTCAGCAACTAAAATTCAGAATAAAAACAATTCAAACATGTTTTTTCAGAGTTACAAAAATTCAAAGTGAGAAATTCAACGGTATTTAAAATTTTAAATCTGATGAAACAATTTTTTCTACACAGGCAGCCCTCAACTTAAACTACAGCCAGACCGATATTTTGGGCCGACTTTTGGACTTTCATATCAGCAAAATCTCCAGTACGTATAAGTCTTTGTTTGGACACATCAGTGCAAAGAAATAACTGCTAAAATGTTATTTACATTTTGTATGTGGACATTCTTGACACCTTTTGGCCCAGAACTTCCTTCCTCGCTTGTTTAACAGGTATATCTTGCATATCCAGGTTAAGCTCTTCTCTCAAACGGTGATGTCATGAGGTGATACAGGAAGTCCTCCACTGGGTTTTTAAACTCCGTAAACCTTCACTGGAATCATTTGGATAATTTCACGTGTGGAATTGTCAACTTGAACTGAATTAAATGCAAAAAGTAGCTGTTAACTTCAAGAAATCACAAGGTAGAATAGAACATTTTTGAGCTTTGGAGATATAAACACATTTTTAATAAAGAATAACTCAAATCACATGTGAGAATGAAACAAAACAGAACTCCAGGAGATAACAGTTTCCTAACACAAAATTCTAATCTTGATGCAAATTGCTGTTCTGTCAGTTCAAGAAAAGGAAAATATTAGATCAAAAAGTCACGTTTAGTATCACAATGACATGAGTACACAGGTGTAGGAGTCGTATTTTAGGCGTTCCACCTGATGCCACCTCCACTCATCCCCACGTGCCCCAGGTCGCTCATATCACCTCCGGTCTGTAATCATCTGTTTACCGAGAGCAGAAGAAAACACATTAATGCCACGCGAAGACTAGAATCGCACAAAGAAAGAAGAGATAAAATAGACAGAGAGGGAGAGGGGGAAGGAGAGAGGAGCGAAGGGCAAACTCAGCTGATTCAATTCATTCCTCCTGATAAGAACAGACAGAGTGATGAATGCGCCGCCCGTAAGCTGTAGACGCGCATATTTACATTATAAGCATATCTCTACATGCTAAGAGCCGGTATACAACGAGGACCATGCACAACAACAACGGGAGCAGCCTGGGTTCAAAGTAACAAACAACTGTCAGGGATTTTTCAAGATAGCAGTAAAATAACATTGTGTTCATTGTATAACATAATATTGAGCTAAACTGACTTAATACTGTTATAGCGACGGGTTTATTGACTTCCCATTCAAAACTGTACAACTTCCTGCCTCTTCACATTGGCGTTTCACCATAACAAACAACATTTTCAGCTGCATTTTTGTTGTTTTGGACTCTGCTTTCTTATTATTCAAGAAATTCAAAGTGCATTGGGCGGTGATCGCGAGGTTTCAAACGGCATCACAACATTTGACGTAAATTTTAATTAACACGGATTGGGGTCAGCTAAAATCAATATTGTTAAAATGCAGATTTGTGAGTTTATGGTTTAGTTGATCACAGAAATTAGCAGGTTCAACATTTACGAGTTTATTTTTTAGATATTTTATGGCAAAGTAAAATGTAAGGGAAAAAAGTAGAAAAAAGTGGCTCTTGTCCCCAATCTGAGAGTATGACTTTGACTAAACTAACAATAAGGAAACACCATTATAACAATTGAGGAAAACTTATGGCAAAGTGCACATTAATACAGCCTACAGAGCAGGAGTAACCAACCTTTTTCCTCCTTTGAGCGACCTTTAAAAAAACAAAATGCCAGAGAGCTAGTTTTAGTTTTAAAGAGTCACGGCCTTAGATGACGTACAGTCAGATGCCTATAAAACATACATCATTATCCACAGTCGTAGACAAAGTTCAGCATCTACTTCAAAAATCCATTGGCGAGCTGCTTGGAAGGGGGTGGAGAGCTGCCGGCTGGAGACCCTGCGTATCCCTAAGTATCCCTGCGTTCGATTATTCTCCCGACCCATACTTGGATCTCGGATATGATGTCACGTCCGAGCTTGAACCTTATTATGTTTTGCATGATACGGTTTTTTTGCATGTCCAACTTGGAGAAAAACGTAGACGCCAATCCCAAAGCTATTATTGTTGTTTCTTCTGTTAGCAACTCTAGAAACGTTTAGCAACACCTGATAAAAGAAGTCTGTGTTCAGTATTGACCTCACCGCTGTAAAGTACTGCAGTAATAGTACTGCAGTAATACTACCAAACCCACAGGCAGTGATACAGACGCAGTAAAGTACTGCAGTAATACTAACCTGCCCACAGGCAGTGATACAGACGCAGTAAAGTACTGCAGTAATACTAACCTGCCCACAGGCAGTGATATGGATGTAGTAAAGTAGCACTACGAGTGACTGAAATAGTCATTTAAACCATGATAGTGTCAAACACCGTGAAAACAGTTCATACTTACATACAAAGGGGCGTGTCAGTGCGTGTCGCTAGGCAACGCCCTCGGATCTCAGAGTTGGGAGGATAATCGAATGCTTTCTCCTGCCCCCCCCGAGAGTGTGACATCATCACATTTTAGAAACTGAAAATCACCCATTTTAATGCAGCTTTACGCCTTAACCCCAACACTGTGCTCCACCCACTCCTCAGTCATACTCCGAGTGAGTGATGAAGTGTCAACTCGAAGAAGTTTAGAAATAGAGAATAATCTTCCCAAACTTTGTGTCATGATCACGGTCACGTTTTTATACACTGCACTTTTCCATCTTGAAGGCACTCAAAGCTCTTTACGTCAAAGAACCACTCACCCATTCACACACACACACCCACACACCAGTGTACGCAGACACTCGAGAGAGGGACTCGAATTGCCAACCTTCTGGTCAAATGACAAACGCACTCCCGTCGCCCCCGAGTGTAAGCTGCAGATGCTTGTCAGCCAAACACTGCTACTTTGCCTTTACAAAAAATACATTAAGCTCTTATGGGAGAATTCTTTCAGAGCCCAGCAGCTGAAGTACCTGTCGAGGGGCCACAAGGCGAGCATCAGGACACAGGAGAGTGGCTTATCTAGGGCTGAGCTATACCACCATTTTTTTAAATTTGATACCAAGTACTTTTAGAGGATACTGGTCTAATATTAATGGTGAAGGTATTTCAATAAATATATGCAGGAGGCTTTGACACATTACAATGAAGAAATGTACATATCTACAATGTATGTCAGCCTTAAAGTCCATATCAACACATTGGCAGACTACTTCAGTATCGATACTCCCATCCTTAGCCTTATCCAATTCTTAATATAAACCCATGTATGTTGATAGGTTTTAGTCAAGCTCCACTTTCCACATTTGCCGCATCCAAACCGAACCCACGGAGGATTTTATTTGAACAACCAGAAAAACATTTACAAACATGTGATGACTTCAGCGGGCTTTGTTCGCGGTAGTAAGTCTGAGAAAATCTAGGAAAAATGAAAACAGTGTCCCAGTTTTCTTCATCTCCATGGCACCGTAGCGTTCCGTTCCGTTCGGCTAATCAACAATTCCAACCATACCTCAGTTTTCACCATTTCCCCATTGACGCACAACTCTGAGCGCACTGGGTACACGCCATTAGAGACGAGGTCGCCGAATTCGAGATGACCCCAAACAGCACATACATATCCGTCTTCATTTTACCGCTGAGCGCATTTACTTCAACAGTAAAGACATGAAGTCGGTCTAATGGCATTTTTGCATGACACTCTAACTAGTAAAGAAAGTAATAACTACCGCTAATGAGCCTTTAGCGGTAAATGCGTGCACGTCGTGGTAATTAATAAATGCTGATCATTAACCTGCATTAACGACTCATTTACATATCAATCCTTTACACAAGACCAATGTTAGAAAACGGGTGCGTTCAGGGACAATACGGCATCTGACACATTAATTTAATTACTCCGCAGATAAATACTGATGCGGTGCCACATATTTAGACATTTATCTGTCTGTAAATTAGATTAAATGGACATAATATAGAGCGTTTAAGCTTTAAAACGAGGTATAACATGCCCGATTTAGGCCCATAGCCAATATATCTCCAAGTAAGTAGTAACTACACTGGAAGTTGTCATCGCACTGTTCTTGTGTCTATTGGCAAGGCACTTCACCCACATTGCCTAGTATGAAAGCTCCATGTTTTACTTCCACTCATCTGTAGTGTAGTGTCGACTTAAACATGCCATCATTTCATAATCATTATTAATCTGAACACTGATATAGCTAATACTATTATGCGCCTAAATAATATGACCGCGACTGCGCTTTGTCCTTACGTCGCCTTTAGCAGCGTCAGGAAAAAACCCGAATGAAGAGCCGTGATTGTGCGGGTTAATCCGGTTGATTGTAGGCTCCACTTAAAAACAGCTTTCATCCGTCCACCGCCGCTTCGTGTGTGCGCGGCAAGCTAATCAAGAGCACCGCGGGGCTCGCAGGAAGGCTAACGCTAACGCTAACACTAACACTAACGCGACAACAAGCACAATCATCACAACGCGCAGACAAAGCGGGTGATTGGAGTGAGGGATGAGTGTTTATGAATCGAGTGCTGCAAATGAAAAAAATACACTTCTATTTATGTTTTAAGTGAGTTGAGAAATTGTATAATATAATAAAATATACTTGCTGTGTTTGTTATATTATTATATTTTATACCATATTATTACCAGTGTGTGGAAAAATTACTCTTGTGAGCTGTAAGTTATGTTCCTCCTGAAAAACAGATCTGGAGTTGTGTTTTGATTCATTCACACATTTGAGTAACTTTAATTATTAGTCTGTCTACATCTCCAAAGCTAATAATGCTCAGTTCCACCTTGTGATGTCATGTAGTGGTAGTTTTCAAGTGAACAGCTCCTAGTTTAACAGAGATTAGCAATTCCAAGGCTGAAATCTTCCAAATGATTCATGTACATGTAAGGAGTTTAAAAGCATAATGAAGCACTTCCTGTATGACCACATGACATCATAAGGTGGAACAGAGTGTTTTCTGTAGAACTAAGCCTAACTACTGTACGCAGTGTGTTAAACATGTGTGAATGAAACAAAACACAAATCCAGGTCTGTTTGTGATGAGGAAATTACATTACAACATAGATCCGAAAACCGCATCATATGGGCCCTAAGGTCATGTGATCATACAGGACTCCACCGTGTTTTTAAACTTCTCACACTTTCTTGAGAATCATCCAGATTTCACCTCAAATACTGAACTCCATAACATTATATTTGGTCAAAAATTTGTCATTTTGGGGGTATTCGAGACCTCCTTTATCCTGGGAATAAATATTGTGACAAATACTGAGCTCAGAATTGACCAGTAACTGTCAGTTAAGGGTCAAAGGTCAATTTTGAGCTCCCAAGTTTTTTCATATACAAATTTCTCTTCATTATATACTAGTTGTCACATTTCAGGAGCCTTACCTATAATACTTTTTGTCTTTACAAAACAGAAACTTTGAAGTAATTTTCCTCAGTTTCACACTCAGACAAGTTAAGATTATTTGGCTTTGTAGGGCAGTAAAAGTGAAATGTAGCCCCTTCATGACATCACAAGGTGGAACAGAGCATTTTGAGCTTTGGAGATGTAGACAGACAAATAATAAACATGTGTGAATGAAACAAAACACAACTCCAGATATGTTTTAAAGGAGGTAACAACATTAAAACATGGCTTAAAGCTCACAAGAATCAATTTAAGTATATGTGCTAACAAGTGAAAAATACTACTACATACTGTACTACATACGAATACTGCAAAAGCTCTAATAAAATCTGATCTCTTACAAGATAAATGTTCTTCCATATTACACCAGCATGGAAAAACTAGATTTTATCATCAAGAAGGCCACTTTTATTGTAAGATTTCAAAGAGAGTTGAAAAGTTCACAATGTAGTATTTCCGGATCAGGATCTGGTACTTGCTCGTCTCCATGGCGATGTCATTTCTTTGCAAGATGTACAATATTAAACAGATCTGTCTCCACTGAGAGAAGCTGGATGGTTGCTGATTTGACAGTTCTATATCAAATCTCAGCGAGTCAGTTCATGGTAAGAATACGTGTTTTTGTGGAACATTCTTGGCAACGCAGTCATATCTCCATGGAGACAATTGAATGTTAGATCCCCTAATAGAAAAGTGCCACAGTACACCTTTAGTATTCACAAATACTTAAGAAGATACGAGGACTGAATGGTTTTCGAAAATAAAAAAAAAAATTATTTTTTTTTTTAACTTTTTTTTTTTTTTTAACAATGTGTTCCAAGTTCGGAAAAAGAGTGAAATCTTAACTGACGAATTAATCTAAGAATCATATTTCAGACCATGTTTGTACGGATGTAAACTACAGGGTTAGCACAGCGTACAGGATGGTACTTCAAAAACTACAGTCTTTGAGTTGCTCATTGTGTCCATTCAAAGTGTAATTTTGATTGTGAATTATCTTGTATCCCTAATATCAGCATATTCTTCTGTATCTGACGGACCAGCCTACCTACTTCTAACTTCAAACTATAGAACTGGGCAGAATACTGCTGGAGAAGTGTCAAGGAAAGGAAAGTACCAACTCAAAACTTGAACGTAATTGTAGAAAATCATCCTGTCACAAACACTAGCAGTCAAAAGTTTGGACACACTTTTTCATTTAGTTTTCTTCCTTATTTCCATGATTATTTACACTGTCATTTTAAATTTTAAACAACTGTAGTAAATGTAGTCTTCATGGTGTAATAATGTTGCAATATTGTATTGCAATACATTTTAATATGTGTGATAGTACCAATGTGACAGTGACTCACAGCAGATCGGGGGCAGCGTTATTAATACAGAGTTCTACATGAATTGGACGGTCAAGGTTCCAGACAGAGTACGGCTTTATATCATCATTTCAACTACTCACAATTACTTAATTTTCATATATTAAAAAAACTGCCCCATTTCTTTTGACATTTTGTCTGTGGGAAAGAAACTTGTTCAAAAGCTGCCACTTTAGTCAGTATTAGAGAGCCGTCTGTGACAGATGGTGTGACGGGTTTTCCATTGTTGGATTAAGCGTTTCCTGCT
>KN492263.1:1398-20023 GCA_000787155.1 Scartelaos histophorus
TTCAGTGATTTTAAAGACTGTATTTAGTGATTATAAAGATTTATTCAGCGATTATAAGACAGTGATTTTAATGATTGTATTCAGTGATTTTAAAGATTCCATCCTTATCAGAGAAGCAAAGTAAATAAGATTCGCAGCTTGGGAATTCAAAATTGCTGATTTTTTTTTTTTTAATATCATAAAACCATTAGCATTTAGATCAAATCGTCAGTTAATTATTGTACAAAATATCTGATGTGATTTTAAAGATTGTTTTCAGTGATTTTAAAGATTATTCAGTGATTATAAAGAGTATTCCATGATTACAAAGACTGTTTTAAGAATGTATTCAGTGATTTTAAATACTGTATTCAATGATTATAAAGATTTATTCAGCGAATACACGACAGTGATTTTAAAGATTGTATTCAGTGATTTTAAAGATTGATATCATTAGCATAAAAATACCATTAGCATTTAGATCAGATCATCAGTTAATTATTGTACAAAATATCTAATGTTGAAGAATACAGTATTCAGTGATTTTAAAGATTGTTTTCAATGATTTTAAAGATTATTCAGTGATTTTAAAGATTATTCAGTGATTATAAAGACTGTTTTAAGATTGTATTCAGTGACTTTTCAGTGTTTTTAAAGACTGTAACTTCACGAGTATTGATAGAGCGATATTTTGATATTATTACTTGTGCAATGCCATGAGTCTGACGATACAATACATATGATATCCATGTCACGATTCGATATATCCCGGTCCTAAAACATAGGACGATATACTGCAATTTATCCACAATTACTTATATTAATTCTATAATCTATAAAGTGCACCTTCACAATTGTATGAAATATAATGTATAAAAATGTTGAAATCATCAGAACTGTGAATGTAACAAATGTTAAAAAAAAAGATTCGGACACATTTTGAATCGATATGAGGACTGCGCAATGAAGTATAACGATATATCACTGATTTTTTTGATTTTTTTCCTTGCACCCCTGTTACCGCTTCTACTTATTCCTTGATATCCCCAATATACATGCTGCGTAACAAAGCCAATAAACCCGATCCACTTTGCACTTAAAATGATTCCCGTTGCAGTGAGACGGCCATTTTCTGTCTGTTGTTTCGGTGATGAAGTGTTTTCATCACACGATCGAGCCCGAGGAAGATGGAGGCAGCCCCCGTGACCCGAACCCCCGAGCAGGAAATGACCAAACTGCTCCACGGACTTTGAATCTCCAGGACTCGCTAAGCTCGGCCTTGCAGATTCTTTAGATCGATATCGGCTTTAACTTTTCGCCGGGGGGTTCGTGACTCGCGTTTTTCTACGGACGTGTCGTCGCTCTGCCTGGAATGTTCCGCAGTGTGACATTAAACAGCTCTACTTTACATTTACTCACTTACAGGTGGTTTTATAGCTCAAAAATACCTCAAAAAACAACAGTCTGAGTGTGAGCGGGGTCGCCTCTCCACAGATTTGACCTGTAACTTGGTCTGGTTTGGTCTCCACGAACAAAGAAAGGTCTCAGCTTGTTTCCATGGCGATATTTAGATTTAATCCCATATTGTAGGAAAAATAAAAACTAAAAATGGAGTCAAGCAGGTGGTGGACGCTCTACCAGAAAAGTATGAGTTTAAAATAGAGCAAAAGTTTCAATTTAATGTTCGAAATCAATGCGTGTTGCTCTATTTGATAATTGGAAAACTTTCTAGGGACGGTTCCAAATGGGTAAGGTACAATTTTATAAACACTTTCCACAAATCTGTCAAATTAAAAGACCATATCTGTACTTTTCCTGTCCCTGGTGCCGCTATTTTTGACCAATCTGATCCCTGCTAAAAGTAAAGAGACGCATAAACTGTAATTTGTTTAGGTAAAACACAGAAAAATCTACTTTCAAATGACCAAAACTCTAAAAAAATGTGACAATACTGACTCATGAATGATCTCTGCAGAACAATTTCCCTGAATTTACGCTCTTGTTTCACAATTTTACACATGGCAACTCAAGGTGGAGCAGAGAGTTTTCAGTTTGAGAGAAGAACTGTTAAATCTTAAAACTTAAATCTTAAATTAGCAGGTTTGTGTGTTAAAATGTGTGAATGCAACAAAATACAACTCCAGGTATAAACCCTTTGAAAAACTGACAACAAAAACATTTTAATTTCCAGAATGGAGCAGCTGGAGGCAAAAGTGAAGTGGAACAAAATGGGATTTCAATGGGAAACTGGGATTAATTTCAGAATATCAAAATATTAAAAATCAAGGGAAATTTGGAAAATGAAAACCTCTCAGATCCACGTGAGTGATTCAGATCCAGTTTAAAAACACTTACAGTTGTGCTTTACATTATTTGATTATTTGACAGAGCATTTTTCCAAACGCAAAATCCACATTTTGAGGTTTTCCTGGACAAATCCTCACAACAGTTTTTCACCTCATCTACAGATATATTACACATTTCATCATGAATTATAGTTTTTGTCAAGCTTAAATACTATTTTAGGATTAGTTTTTTCATCCTTCTTATCAGAGAAGCAAAGTAAATAAGATTCGCAGCTCAGGAATTCAAAATAGCTGATTTTTTGGGGGTTTTAATATCATAAAACCATTAGCATTTAGATCAGATCGTCAGTTAATCATTGTATGTAAATATCTGATGTTGAAGAAGACAGTGTTCAGTGATTTTAAAGACAGTGATTTTAAAGACTGTATTCAGTGATTTTAAAGATTATTCAGTGATTATAAAGAGTATTCCGTGATTACAAAGACTGTTTTAAGATTGTATCCAGCGACTTTAAATACTTTTCAGTGATTTTAAGGAATGTATTCAGTGATTTAAAAGGCAGTGATTTTAAAGATCGTATTCAGTGAATTTAAAGATTTTTCAGTTATTTTAAAGATTATTCAGTGAGTTTAAAGATTTCATCCTTCTTATCAGAGAAGCAAAGTAAATAAGATTTGCAGCTCGGGAATTATAGCAAAATAGCTGATTTTTTTTTTTTTTTGTGTGTTTGTTTTAATATCACAAAACCCTTTCAATGGGAAACTGGGATTAATTTCAGAATATCACAAAATATTAAAAATCAAGGGAAATTTGGAAAATGAAAACCTCTCAGATCCACGTGAGTGATTCAGATCCAGTTTAAAAACACTTACAGTTGTGCTTTACATTATTTGATTATTTGACAGAGCATTTTTCCAAACGCAAAATCCACATTTTGAGGTTTTCCTGGACAAATCCTCACAACAGTTTTTCACCTCATCTACAGATATATTACACATTTCATCATGAATTATAGTTTTTGTCAAGCTTAAATACTATTTTAGGATTAGTTTTTTCATCCTTCTTATCAGAGAAGCAAAGTAAATAAGATTCGCAGCTCAGGAATTCAATTTGTTTGTTTGTTTGTTTGTTTTAATATCATAAAACCATTAGCATTTAGATCAGATCGTCCGTTAATCATTGTACAAAATATCTGATCTGAAGAAGACAGTGTTCAGTGATTTTTAAAGACTGTATTCAGTGATTTTAAAGATTGTTTTCGGTGATTTTAAAGATTATTCAGTGATTATAAAGTGTATTCTATGATTACAAAGACTGTTTTAAGACTGTATTCAGTGACTATAAAGACTTTTCAGTGATTTTAAAGACTGTATTTAGTGATTATAAAGATTTATTCAGTGATTATAAGACAGTGATTTTAAGGAATGTTTTCAGTGATTTAAAAGATTATTCAGTGATTTTAAAGATTCCATCCTTCTTAGCGGAGAAGCAAAGTAAATAAGATTCGCAGCTCGGGAATTCAAAATAGCTGATTTTATTTTTTTTTTGTTTTAATATCATAAAACCATTAGCATTTAGATCAGATCGTCAGTTAATCACTGTAAATATCGCTTCATGTTCGCTTCATTTTGCCTCCACTTATCTCCATTTTAGAATTTTAAACATTCTGATGACATTGATTATAAAGATTTATTCAGTGATTATAAGACAGTGATTTTAAGGAATGTTTTCAGTGATTTAAAAGATTATTCAGTGATTTTAAAGATTCCATCCTTCTTAGCAGAGAAGCAAAGTAAATAAGATTCGCAGCTCGGGAATTCAAAATAGCTGATTTTTTTTGTTTTTTTGTTTTAATATCATAAAACCATTAGCATTTAGATCAGATCGCCAGTTAATCACTGTAAATATCGCTTCATGTTCGCTTCATTTTGCCTCCACTTACCTCCATTTTAGAATTTTAAACATTCTGATGACATAAGATTTGAGAGAATCTATATTTGCAACGAGAAAGAAATATTATAACAGATCATAAAACAGAGTTAATCTGAGCTCTTTAGCGGTCGCCTCAGTCATTCTAACGCACCTGTTGGCGTAGCTCAGCCTTTCTCATTCATATCCCCAGAGCGCCGCGGCTACACCCGGGGTCAGGGGACATCCGGGGCACCTCATTAAGCGCCCATCATTTATTTAACGTCCCCGTCGCGCGTCGAGGGGGCGGGGTCAGGGCGCCGGCGTTTGACCCGGACGAGGGCGGCGTAACGAAGCCGCTGCTCGTGTTTATTAGCGGGTCTGGAGCGCGCAGAGGAGGAGGAGGCGCGAAGGAGGAGGCGCGGAGGAGGAGGCGCATGCTAATGAGAGCGGAGCGGGTTTAATATGCCGCGTCTGACACCTCCACTCCCCAATGACACGCCAAGGATGGAGGGAACCGACGGGAGGAGGCGGGGAGCGGGGAAGTAACGATGGCTTCACTTCCACTGCGCTTTTATTAGACGCTGTGTATTTACAAAGGTCCCGCGCGTCTCTTATATTTTATATTATGTAGATTGCGCAATGCTGCCATGGCAACGGAGTGGTTCGCTGACCCCTGTGACCCCACGTCCCCAGTCAAGAGGTTCCGCAAACTCACAACATGGTCCAAAGTGTAATGACGGACTAGAAAGACAGTGTTCAGAGACTGGATTCAGTCATATTAAAGACTTTATTCAGTGATTACAAGGGCAGTATTCAGTAATTTTCAACAGTATTCAGTGATTTTAAACAGTATTCAGTGATTTTCAACAGTATTCAGTGATTTTAAACAGTATTCAGTTATTTTAAACAGTATTCAGTGATTTTCAACAGTATTCAGTGATTTTAAAAAGTATTCAGTGATTCTAAACAGTATTCAGTGTTTTTAAACAGTATTCAGTGATTTTAGAGACTGTATTCAGTGATTTTAAAAACTGTATTCAGTGACTATAAAGACAGTGATTTTAAAAACTGTATTCATTGATTTTTTAATGATTTTTACAGTGATTTTAAAGATTATTCAGTGATTTTTAAAGATGTTCAGTGATTTTAAAGATTATTCAGTGATTTTAAAGATTTTTCAGTGATTTTTAAAGATTATTCAGTGATAAATAGTATTCTGTGATTACAAAGACTATTTTAAGAGTGTTTTCCGTGATTATAAAGAATGTATTCAATGATTTCAAAGACTGTATTCAGTGATTATAAAGAGTATTCAGTGATTATAAAGATTTATTCAATGATTATAAAGACAGTGATTTTAAGGAATGTATTCAATGATTCAAAAGACAGTGATTTTAAAAATTGTATTCACTGATTTTAAAGTTGTATTCAGTGATTATAAAGACTTATTCAGTAATTTTAAAAACTAAACCATTAGAATCTATAAGCAGAGGGTTTCTGAAAGTCTGAGAGTCTAACCAAAGCTTTAGTATTGTCCAGTTATAAATATCGTCTTTAGCGGAAATGGTCCAAAATGTAAGGACTGTATTCAGTGCTTATAAAGACAGTGATTATAAAGAGTATTCAGTGATTATAAAGACGTATTCAGTCATTTTAAAAACTAAACCATCAGAATCTATAAGCAGAGGGTTTCTGAAAGTCTGAGAGTCTAACCAAAGCTTTAGTATTGTCCAGTTATAAATATCGTCTTTAGCGGAAATGGTCCAAAATGTAAGGACTGTATTCAGTGCTTATAAAGGATGTATTCAGTGACTGTACTGAACCCATCGTTTCACGGTACCTTCAACGATGTTACAGCATGGATTCTCAGCACAAGGTTAACACACAGGCAAAACAAAAAAAGAGAGAGAGTCTGCAAGTGTCTAGCAGAGAGTTCCTGAGGGTCTGAGCATCTAACCAAACCTTGTGTATTGTCCTGTTATAAATATTTCTTTAGCTGATAGTTTTACCCTGGGATTTTTCGGGAGCTTCCGCAGTTTGTATCGTAAAACAGAGCAGCACTCATCATTCAAGGTTACTGAGAAGAACATTTTGCACTTTAACGGCAAGCATTAAGTATGAATGAATATAATGAGATTCACTAGCAACAGCAATGGAATACGATAAAGATATTTATTGACGGTGGATAGATGTGATGGCTGCGGGGAGATCAGGGGAAAATAGTAACTCGGGCTTCTGGGCAAATGAAGGCGTGGTTGACATAAGCCGTGGTTGGATGGAGAGGAGGTTGGATCTCAGCTAATCACATTAACTCCACTTATTGTTCTCAGCCATTAAGGAGATCTTTGACGAATGGGATGAAACTGACTGTTATATTAAACCTGAAGCGCCAATATTTACTCTGACTCCACTGATTTCCGAGCCTCAGCCCTGCAGGGTCCTGTGATGAATTTCTACAGCGAGGAATTTTTAAAAATCATTATCTACCAAACAAACTGCAACTGATTTTTTATGTTTTTGTGATTATGACATTCTAACAAACTAAGATGTGCAGCATAAGCAGTTCAACGGACAAACTGAGGGACTGTTGGATTGTGGGAAATCGTGCTGCGTTCATGGGCTAATTTTGAAACTTGGGGAAGAAAAATAATAAATAAAGTTGAAAAATGCAAATGAACACAGGATAAATTGGAAAAACAGCTCAGAAACTCAAGGTCAGGTCAAGAAAAACTGGTTTGTTACGACTTCGATTTCAGTTTCGCTTTGTCCAGTTTCTTCGACGCTGAACTTAAATGTTTTTGTGCAAGAAAATGATGCAAAATCTCCAAATGCTCCGTCCCACCTTGTGATGTCATGAAGTGGTAGTTCCCAAGTGAACAGCTCCTTTTACTTTCAGTTCAGTAGAGATTTCCAGGTTTGAACTCATCCGATTGATTCTAGCGAAGTCGTTTTCAGTCTGAGAGAAGAACTCGGCCTAAAGATGCAGGATTTGTGTGTTAAACGTGTGTGAATGAAACAAAACACAACTCCAGGCTTGTTTTTTTGATGAGGAAACTACATCAGAACATAGCTGGACCCTTTAACTTCCACTTTCAAACGTTTTAGCACAGGACTTTCCAGACACCGCATTTCCGTTGTCCATATTGTTGCCGTCTCTTGCACAGCGGACCCTCTCGTCGGTCCTCGGTGAGATTAAAGTGTGGCTCTGAATCCTAAAGGGGCTCTTCATTAGTCCCAGCTCCAGCCTCTGATTAAAAACACCTTTCATTTGACTAATGTTTCATCTTATCTCCAGGACACTGCCCTCAAATCAATCACTCTCATCTTTAATACGGGGCCCACCGCCGCCGCCGCAATCAGATCGGCCCCTATGCTATTACCAGGGGTCAAAGGTCAGCGCTTATTAATACAGATATGGGATGGTGTCCTTAAAGGTGCACTGCGCGACTTCTCTGGAGGGGGTCCGCAACCTGCTGGTCTCCATGGAGATGTTAAAGAGCCCATATGAAGACATTCGCTTCATTCACACGTTTAACGCACAAATCCTGCGTATTCAGGCTGAGCTGTCAAACGGAAAACACTCCGTTCCACCTTGTGATGTCGCGCGTAAAACAGGAAGAGCTTCACTGTGATTTTAAACTCCATACACCTTCCCTAGAATGTTTTGGAGAAGTTCAGCCCTGGAATTTTGAATCTCTACAGAACTAAAGGTAAAAAGGAACTGTTCACTTGAAAAGTACCGCTTCATGACATCACAAGGTGGAACAGAGTATTTTGAGCTTTAAAGATGCAGACAGACTAATAATAAAGAGTTAGGGCTGCTACACACTACGGGATTTTTTAGTTTTAAGCAATTTTTAAATGTGCAACAAAAAGCGCAGACCACAGACACGAGGAGAATCTTGTGAGATTTTAAATCCCTGATCGCAAATTCAATTCAATTTATTTTTGTACAGCCCAAAATCATAACAACAGTTATCTCGGCGGGCTTCACAAAATTGTTAAAATAGCAAACAAAAATGTCAGAGAATGAGCAGAACAAGGAAAAAAGTCTGTCATGCAGTTTAAGACTCGACCGAACACTCACCTCTTTTGCAAACTAGTCGGGTTGTCTGGGTGTTTTATTGCAGATTACATGTCACTTTGGTCAGCTGAAGTTGTTTTAAATCCTTTTAATAAATCCTAACCCTAAATTAACCTGAACTGAATTAAAAACTTAAATAAATCACAATACAGAAGCTGAAACAAGAGATTATGCTTTGCAAACTTTTGTCTTCTCCACGCGTCGTTTCCTTCAGAAGTTGTTCTTGTAAAGTTGCTGTTTCACCTTGTTAAGTGTTTTATATTTATCCTCCACGGCTGTAAACTTTCAGTAATCCATCACGAGTCATTCCCCGAGCTCCTGATGCGACGCACGACTGCAGTGGTTTTACAGAACGTATTTTGAAAGGGCTTTGGAAGTTTATTTTGACACCATGTGCTTATTTCCTGTCTTTGCCTTGATAAAAAGCCTGGAGTTTCTGCTGACGGTGGAAAGTATAACTGAGCGTTTGCTGTTTTGGTGTAAACTCTGGGTTAAATGGGAACCATATTAAGAGTTTTGGGACATTTTCTCTTCGCTTCATAATCCCAGACATCTTGCTTCGTACATCACCTGTTTGTCAAACTTTGATTTGGAGTTAAACCTGGTTAGTACTGGGACAAAATGATTTGAGAGACGGATAAGGACTAAACTCCTAGATGCACCTGATGATGTCACAGTTTGAACCATACATTAGATCAGAGGCTTTAGGTACAAATCCTCCTGGTTTACATGTTGCCCAGTGAAAAACGCTCATTACAGGCTTTATCAGGGGCCCCTCCCTGCACTGGGCCCTGGGTAAACAGGACCCTTTACCCCCCCAGTCCGACGCCACTTTATCAATAAAGTTTTAAAGTTTTTTTTCTAAGTCTATGTCTAGAGTAAAATATAGTTTTACATTCTTTTAGTGACAAAGTTAACACTGACTGCGATGTACTGAGATGCACGAGTGAACACTGTTGTACTTAATGACTGTACTAAGAACTTTAAACTACGGTTTTATTTGTAGATTAAACAAATCCGACAATGAAATAATGTTACTCACAAATATGAAGTTCTGAAGGCTCCTACAGCTCCACTCAAACAGTGAGATATAGGACTACATTCATACTATAATACTCCCTACAACTGTACAATAACCCACCCTTATGTAACGGATAATACTCCCTACAACTGTACAACAACTCAACCTTAAGGAACAGATAATAATCCCTACAACTGTACAACAACATACCCTTATGGAACAGATAATACTCCCTACAACTGTACAACAGCTCACCCTTATGTAACATATAATACTCCCTACAACTGTACAACAGCTCACCCTTATGTAACATATAATACTCCCTACAACTGTACAACAACTCAGCCTTATGCAAGATAATACTCCCTACAAGTGTACAACAACTCACCCTTATGTAACAGATAATACTTATTTTTCTATTTTATTTCAACTTGTACCTAAACATTTATATAATTACACCTTATTTGACATTTTGACATATTTTTGCTGCTTATTTAGAATTTATTATTCTCATTCATTTTTTATTCTGTCCAAATAATTTCCATAGTGGATCAATAAAGTTTGCCTAAGTCTAAAAGTGCAATACAATGTCAGTCCAACAGGTGGAGACACTGGTCTTTATTGTCCTTGTCTGTTTTAAAAATGAATTGATGGATTGAAAAAAATGAACAGCTCCAAAAAGATTATTTCACAGATCTACGGTAGAGCCTTTGAAGACACTCGAAGAAGCAAGTGCCGCCAACTCTTTATTTCAATATATTTCCGATTATCCGCTATTAGCCGCGCCGCACAAACAGGCGTGTTTTTATTCAGCGGGTGTGAAGGGTTCCAGCGGAGAACATCATTAGCGAGGCTCCGTCCCCAGCACGATCCCTGTCAATCAAGTCCAACTCCCGCAGCCTGTGGAGACCCTGCGCTCCCGAGCACCGAGACCAATCAGAACTGAGCGTGAACTCTCCAAACAACTGTGAAACCCAACCGGAAAACGTCCAGCGAGAAGAAAAACGAGATGGTCAAAGTTACTCATCGCCTCCCCACAAATCCAACCTGTAATTTGGCTTTTTTTTAGGCTATACAAACAATTCAAGATAAATTTTCAAATCATAAACACAGAAATTTCAATGTAGTATTTCCGTATTATTATTATTTTGTGTAAAACGTGTTCTGAAGTGTTCCTGAAATGATTCTAGTGAGTTTAAAAACACACTGGAGCACTTCCTGTATTACCACGTGACATCACAAGGTGGAACAGAATGTTGTCAGAACATGCAGTTTGTGTTTAAAACATGATGTGACTGGAAGAAAACACAAATTCAGGTGTTTGTGATAAAGAAACAACATGGGTTACATTTAAGATATGCTATGGCGTAAATATCTTTGTAGTCTTTTATTTGTTTGTTTTATTGAAAATCTAATACATTATGATTGCACTTGGATATATTATTTAAAAACATTTCAGCCCTAGTTGGATATTTGGGTGAAATATCAAATATAAAAAAGCAAAAAAGCCAAAAACAAACACACAAAAAGAACCTGCATTGCATTTCACTATTAAGTACATTAAAGGTACACTGTGTAACTTTACTGGTGGAGGGTGACTACCTGCTCGTCTCCATGGAGATGTTACTGTTTTGGCCAGAATAGAAGCAATAAAAACTGAATAAATGTAACATAGATACGTTTAATGCCAAACTGTGTAACATTCCTGAATAATAATGGAGAAAAGCAGGCGGCATCTTCCTCCACATCAGGGTCATGGTCTATAAAGGGTTTGGATGAAGAGGACGGAGCATTAGTGAGGAGGATGCTGAGGACACAGTGGGACTATACACACGTGTGTGTGTGAACACAATGTGATTCTAGTCACTATAGTGAGTCAGGGTGACTCTGACATGGTTTTACACACACTGTACACCAACGTCCTCGCTGTGCCCACAGTTATTGGTGCCCACTCCAGCGTGGGGACAGTTAAAGACGTCAGACTCAGTTCCTGTGCAGCGCAGCTCGTCCAGCCAGATCCTCCCAGTGCCTGAGGAGAGCCAAGAGGAATATTAAAGTACTGCTACTACAGTACTGCTATCTACAATGTACCACCAGAGACTGAAAACCTGAGTACTACTGAGTGCTGAGTACTACTGAGTGCTGAGTACTGCTGAGCGCTGAGTACTACTGAGTGCTGAGTACTGCTGAGTGCTGAGTACTACTGAGTGCTGAGTACTGCTGAGTGCTGACTACTACTGAGTGCTGACTACTACTGAGTGCTGACTACTACTGAGTGCTGAGTACTACTGAGCGCTGAGTACTGCTGAGTGCCGAGTACTACTGAGTGCTGAGTACTGCTGAGTGCCGAGTACTACTGAGTGTTGAGTACTACTGAGAGCTGCTGAGTACTACTGAGTACTGAGTACTGAGTGCTGAGTACTACTGAGTACTACTGAGTGTTGAGTACTACTGAGTGCTGCTGAGTACTACTGAGTGCTGAGTGCTGAGTACTGCTGAGTGCTGCTGAGTACTACTGAGTGCTGAGTACTACTGAGTGTTGAGTACTACTGAGTACTACTGAGTGCTGAGTACTACTGAGTGTTGAGTACTACTGAGTACTACTGAGTGCTGAGTACTGCCCACATCTGTATTCACTGTATAAACAAATATTAGCTTAGCCAACACCGACCGTGCTGCAGTTGTGCCAACTTCAGCTAAATATGATTAGTTTAGACAAACAGACATCAAACGTCAAACCAATTTATGGATAAAACAGTGAAATAAACCACAGCAGGATCATGTAGAGCGAGGCTCAGTGCGGCAGCCGTGGAGAAAGCAGCAACAACTATTCAATATAAAATAATTACAGACAGACGTGTCCCCATGTTCACTGTTACTATGAACTACAGATGTTTAAAACAAATCCAAGATGCATCATGACGACTGCAGAAGTGCAGAGCTCCTGTGTTCACCTGGAGGAGCTGTGAAGGTAGTCAGGGCGCTCTGTTGTCCCAGCATCCTGCAGATGACCTTAGCGTCCAAAATGTCGAAGTTATCGTCACACACGGTGCCCCACACACCACCGTACCTCACCTCCACACGCCCACGAGACGGCCCCGGCACCAGCCGCACGTTTGCTGTACACACACAGGAAGTTACAAACACACACAGGAAGTTACAACCACACACAGGAAGTCACAACCACACACGGGAAGTCACAACCACATACGGGAAGTCACAACCACACACAGGAAGTTACAACCACACACAGGAAGTTACAACCACACACAGGAAGTCACAACCACACACACTGTACACACACAGGAAGTCACAACCACACACAGGAAGTGAAAACCACGTTCACTGTAAGGTCACGATTTAAACTATTAAATCTATTTTAAATAGATTTCCTGTTTGTGCCCCAACCAAAAAACAAAACAAAACGATGCAACTTTTCTTCTTTGCCAAAAATGTTTCACACTTTGGACTAAATCAGTCTGATTGTCCTGATTGTTTTAGAGTGTTGAACCTCAGCACCTTTTACTTTCTAGGTTCCAGTCTGTGTAAAGTGTGTTACAGAGTGCGGTTCTGCCTGATCGTGTGTTAAAACTGCAGTTTCCCAGTATTGTGTTAGTGTCTGTACTCACGATCTCGGGTCGAGGCGTCGCCTTTGTCCCCCTTCTGTCCAGGGAGGCCAGGGACACCTGCACTCACACACATCACAACAACTCACACTTATGGAACAGATAATACTCCCTACAACTGTACAACAACTCCCAGATGGACCAAAGTAATTAAAATAATATTAATCTCTGGGAATGTTGTGGAACAATATGGGAGACTGTAGACCTGGGGCTACATAGAGAAATTCTTGGTGGACTAAAGACTTGCCCTGACTTATTAGTTGCCTAAAAAGTATTTGGCCCAAGCTGCACTGCAAGACTACACCTGCAGGGGGAGTCCATGCAAAGTATTTAGTCGACTAACGCTGTGGTCAGTGGTCACATTGTTTTTCCACATTCACCAGTGCCCACAGACACTGGGGATGAGATGGGAGAAGTGGATCTGACCAATTCAACCAATAATGTTTATGTCAAGAGCGGGATTCGAACCACCAACCTTCAGAGTAGTGGACAAACACCGACACTGCTACTGCAACTGTCGCCCCCTTATACAAACTCTGGACGACTAAGACTCCACTGATAAAATGACAAAACTAAAAAGGATCTAAGCCTAATAAGGTTTTGCTGATGGAAACTAAATACTAAAAATAAAACAGTTTAGATCATAAAACCATCTGTATATTCTAGATGTGGTTATAATATTGAAGAAAAAAAAAAAAAAAGAACATAAAGAGTTCACCGTTAGTTCCTGGAGAACCAGCAGGACCTGAAAACAAATACAGAAAATGTCTTAAAAGTATCTGACAGAAAATGTTAAATGTTAAAATGTGATGTTTTATTATTACAATACATTATTAATAATTATAATCCATAGTATGTTTTAGTTAATGTTGTTGACTCATCAAAAACAGACCTGGAGTTGCATTTTGTTTGTTTGTAGCCCTTTGTCATGAGTCTATTTAAATCTCCAAAGCTCAAAATGCTCCGTTCCACCTTGTGATGTCATGAAGAGGTAGTTTTCAAGTTAACTGCTCCTTTTACCTTTAGTTCAGTCGAGATTGACAATTCCAGGGCTGAAATGATCCAAATAATTCCCGTGAACGTTTGTGGAGATAAAAAACACAGTGACGTTCTTCCTGTATCACCACATGACATCACAAGGTGGCGCTGAGTGTTTTCTGTCTGAGAGAAAAACTCTAAATAAGCAGGATTTGTGTGTTAAATGAAACAAAACCCAACCCCAGGTCTGTTTGTGGTGAGGAAACAAGCCCTTATCTGGTCTTATCTTCTTTGCATTGTGTAACTTTTTGATTGGGCGTCCGTCACCTGCTTGTTTCTACGGAGACGTCATTGCTCTGCCTGGAATGTTCCGCAGTGTGACATTGAACAGCTCTACTTTACATTTACTCACTTACAGGTGGTTTTTATCGCTCAAAAACGGCTAGAAAAACTTAATTCTGACTCTGAGCGGCGTCGCCTCTCCACAGATCTGACCTGTAACTCGCTCCGATTTAAGATAGAAAAGGGTTTAATGCCACACGGTGAAACATTCCAAACAAAGCATCTAAATGGGAGAAGAGTATTTGACGGACTTCCCGCCAGAAAAGTGACAGAATGCACCTTTAAACAGCAGGTGCGTTACCTTGTGCTCCAGCCGGGCCTGGGTCTCCGGTGTCACCCTTCTCTCCCCTGGGCCCCGGGACTCCAGCGACCCCAGGATCTCCTTCATACGCCACAACACACAACGTTAGCATACGGAACACGGCTAAACATATAGACACGTATGACAAATGTGGCAGGACATCGCTTCCCTACAAAAGCAGAACTCCTAACATCGTTTTTGACTTCACGCCGCGTCATTTTGGGGCTTTTTAAAACTCCTGTGAATAAATAATGTGAAAAATATTGAGCTCAAAATTGACCTTTATTTGGCTGCATCTCTACTTTGCCTTTGCATCATGTGCCAAAAATATGGCAGTAAGTGACATTTTCTCTGATTATGAGAGCTTTAAATCCAATTAAAAGAATTTGATTTAGGAAATTTGGGAAAATTTGGGAAATAAATTTGAAAAAAAAAATTGCACTTTAAAAAGACCATGTAAACACTTGATTAATGATTATTCAGAATTAAAATTTATTCTGATTTAAGTGGGTGGTTTATTCCGATTTTAAAGCCGATTTAATTTATTCCGTGATCATGTAAATTTTGGTCTCGAACCGAAACTATTTTTCTAATAAGTGGCTGGAAAAACTACAGATAATGAAAAGAGCGGAGGCAGAAAACGGCAAAAGTGGAAAGAAAAAGCAAAATAGGTTCATGTTCCTGTCCAATCAGAACTCTTCCCGAGCCCCACACGTCGAACGAAATTAAATAAAGACAATTTAACGTGTTTTCCATGTAAACCTTAATTCAAAATTTTTATTTCCATGTAAACTTAAAGGAGAATAATTTTAGTCCAATCTATTTCATTTGGAATAACTATTTAAATTGAGCTCACTATTTTTTGCATACAAATATTTATTTGTTAAAGTAATTAGCTGGCAAATTTTGGGAACCCTACATATCGTCACCTTCCTAAAATAATCACCTAAGTCACTTTTTGCCTAAGTTTACTTTGCCATAATTTCAGTTTTGGGGGGAGTTTTTTTCAAATTTTTTGTGTTTCCTGAAAAACCTGAAAAAATGACTTATCCAATTATTTTAGGAAGGTGTCGATATTATACTTTTGTCTGAACAAAACATAAACTTTGAAGTCATTTTTCTCACTGTCAGTTTTGCCTTTATAGGGCAGATCTTGGCATTGCATAACTGTTACCTAGCAACCACGAAGTACCATGATGGCCAACAATTTTATTTTTTTTTTGACAAATAACGGAAAACATCTTTATTTTGTTGGAAATAATGTTTAAATGTCAAAAAAAGTGTTTCTTGTGTGTAAATTGTGACGAACTTTTGGAGATTTTTTGACATTTTTCATTTTTCTTTTCTTCTAGAATGGTGCAAAACTATTATTTATATTCACAGCAGGTATTATCGCGCCAAATTAAGACAAAACACTTAAAATAAACGTCCACACACCTTTCTGTCCTGCCTCTCCTGTGTCACCTTTGGGGCCTGCAGTCAAAATACAGGGAAAAGTTGTTATTTAAATATAATAAAAACACCAAAAAAGGGTTGAAAAAAAAAAAAGTCCTTGTTCAGTTCTGACTCAGGTTTAATTTCTGGTTTAAAGGCCCATGTGTTTCCTCAAAAACAGACCTGGAGTTGTGTTTTATTTCATTCATATTCACGTCTAAACCTGCATATTTAAGCTAGGCTCTGTTCCACCTTGTGATGTCATGCGGTGATACAGGAAGTGCTCCATTGCATTTTGAAACTCCATGCACTAAATCACTAGAATCATTTGGATAATCTCAGCCCTGGAACTGTCAATCTCTATTGAAAAAAAGATAAAAGGTAGATGAAAACTACAGCTTCATGACATCACGAGGTGGAACGGAGCGTTTTAAGCCTGTGAATGAAACAAAACTCCACTCCAGGTCTGTTTCGGTGAAGGTAACATTCTAACACGAGTCATTTTTGCGTAATATGGGACCTATAATTATCAAAGAAACAGAAAATTTGGGAAAATTTAAAGGAAAAAGTATTGAGGAGTGAGGAGGGGCGGGGTCAGGGGGTATAAGGAGCAGTGTGATTGGTCAAACGGGAATCCACAGAGTAAAAGAAAAGTGGTTTGGAGGTTTAGTTCCAAAGCCGCATCAAAATAAAACCCAAAAATCCATGTAAACGTCAAGATGATTAGACCTGGGACTCCGGGCTCTCCCTTTGCTCCAGGTCCCTGATCACCAGCAGAACCAGCGGGGCCTAAAAAATGAAACGCAAAAAGAAAAAAAATGTGATGATTTTCCACAAATAAAACACAAAATTCAAACTGTGGCTTAAAGATGCACCGTGTGACTTTTCTGGTGAAGTTCTGCCCGGTATTTTCTCCATGAAGATGTTATTGCTTTGCCAAAAATGTCCCACAGTGCGGCATTAAACCTTTCTATCGTCACGGAGACCAAACCAGACCAAGTTACAGGTCAGATCTGCGGAGAGGCGACCCCGCTCACACTCAGAATGTTTGTTTTTCTATGTATTTTTGAGCTATAAAACCACTTGTAATTGAAAAAATATATAAAGTTGTTCTGTTTTAATGCCATATTGCGGAACATTCCAATCAAAGTAATAACATTTCTACAGAGAAAAGCATTTGCCTACAAAACGTTGGACTAAACATTTCACCAAAACACGCTTAAGATCATTATATTCAAGATTTCAATACAAATTTACATTTTGGCAATTTTTTAGGTTTTAAATTTAAATTTTTGGTTTGAAATCATGACTATTGTCTAGAATCCGTCTTGTAAACTGGACAAAATCTCCTCTAATGTGCGCAGAGATTATTATTTGTCAAATACAATGTAAGAAAACACCTTTATTTTGTCAAAGTCATGTTAAACTATGAGAAAAAATTGTTTCATGTGTGTAAATTTTGCTGATTTTCTGGAGAAATCGGACACGCACTGTGAGAATTCTGTCCAAAATTTATCCAAATTTATCCAAAAACACTGATTTGTCCCAGTTTATACAAGAAATATTTATATTTTTAACAAATTTGATCCTTGCCAACTGTAAAAAGAAACAGAAAACAGAAAACTGAACTCTCTACCTTCCTGTAACAATTTTTTCAACTTTTCTTCGCAAATTGCTTCTTGATTTGTGCAAAATTCCAATTCATATTCACGACAAATATTATTGCATCAAATTAAACCCAAATTTGAGAAGTATGTCACGCACACTTTTAATGCAAGGTCATCAGAAGTTTGTGTGAC
Organism: Scartelaos histophorus; assembly: GCA_000787155.1. NCBI lineage: Eukaryota > Metazoa > Chordata > Actinopteri > Gobiiformes > Gobiidae > Scartelaos > Scartelaos histophorus. The sequence continues at coordinate 19,181 of KN492263.1, forward strand.
CGAGCTGACTCAGACCTTTCAACAGGAACAGAAAGAAAATATTTTCCAACTGAACTTCATAATTTTGTGTTTTACAGAAGTGAAATCTCTGGGCGTTGTTCGGTTTAGTTGAAATATTAAGTCTCAAAGTGGAGCTCGTCCGGGGTGGGTGTGAAAACTACAGAAACAACACTGTAAAAGTTAAGAAATCCATGAAGTGTTAATATTGATAATATATTTTAAACCTGTTTGTTTGTAATGTGTATCTGTTGTTTTGCTGTTATTTGTTTATTTGTTCCATCTAAATAATAAAAAAGTCAAATGTATAAAGTGACAATAATGTACTGAAACACTGAATATCATGTAGAACAATTATTGTAAATCGTACACAGCAAAAAGTGCAGTGTTAAAATAATTTTCTCAGGGTTTATATGAGTCGAATCTGTTCTAGAGTTGATTTAACATTTTTGGTCATGTTAATTAAGCAACACTGAACCAAAGTTTCTGTTTAACCCCAAAATTATATAAATATTTTGTGAGTAAACGGGTAACACTTTGTTATCCTGATTTAGCTAAACAACCAAGATGTTTTATTTCTACATTTTATTTTAAGATAAAATTATGTACAACACTGTTTCAAACCATAGACTGTATAAAAAAGTGGACTAAGCGAGTGTGACGTCACCCATAGCGTTTAGCGTCGCTCAAATGAGGCTCGTGATGCTAACGGCTACAGGAGCCAATCTGGAGCCAGGATTTTTTTTTTTATAGGATTTTTTTGACTAACAAAATAGCGAAAAAAAAATAAGAACATTTTAAGACCAAGATGACGAGGATCACTGCAGCAGGTCCAGAGAGACGAGC
>JACN01082095.1:0-11537 GCA_000787155.1 Scartelaos histophorus
GTGTCCATGGACATCAGCCCCGCCCCCAGCCCCTTCTCCAGCTCCCCGGAGACCCCGCGGCCGGAGGACGAGGACGTGTTTCCTCTGTTCCCGCGCTGTCTGTCGGACGAGTCTGGCTGCTCCCCCACGGCGAGCATCGGGGACGCCACTAAACAGTGAGCTGCCGCAGTCACCTGATAATATAAACGTAAATGTATGTGCACTAACCTCACCCGTGTCCTGTGTGCAGTCTGATGCAGTGTGCCTTCTGCCTGCGGGGGGCGTGGTCTCCTCTGGGCCAGGGTCCTCTGGTCGTCTTCGGACCCACTCCCGGCTACATCCCTCTGCATGTCCTGAATAGCCGTGCCTCACCAGATCGTCACGGCGACTGTCATGACCACGTGTACCGCCGTGACGAGGCCGTGTCCATGTAAGCCCCGCCCCCTAAGTTTTTTTATGGGTGTTTCTGGAGTCACATGGTTAACCTGTGTTTTGTATGTTCAGGTGCAGCAGCCCAGAGCAGAGCGGTATGTCCTTATGTCTTTACATCCTCATGTTCTCGTGTCCGTATGTCCTTAGTCTTATATATTCTGAATTGTTACTCTTTGTATATTTTATCGTATCTTTAGTGAGGGATCGGGCCAGACTTGGGTTATGATTGCGATATTCATTACATCTTTTACATCTTTTTCACTTTGGGGGTGTTCTCTGCATGTATTTTCAATCAATTGGAGTGTTCATGTTCCTGTTTAGGAGAGTGACTCACTGAAAGCAGGGACACAGAACAGCTCACCTGTCAGGTCAGATTTGGAGATTTGGGTAAAATGAAACTCGGATTAAAGTCTAATAACAGAGCTCACAGCAGACAGAGTAGTGCCTTTAGTTAGCTCCACCCCCCAGGAAATGTTGATGTCATCACTGTAAAGGATTAGTATTGGTTTAAATCTAGATGAGCACTAGTGTGCTCATACTTTTGTTTGTTTGGAGTAAGTTTGAGTTGATCTAAAGTGTGTGGTGCTTCCTCAGAGTCTGCCTCAGAGTTTATGGAGCAGCTCGGACCCATCGGCCTCCCCCCTGATGTGGACACACAGCCTCTGTTTGACCCCACAGGTCAGTCACGCCATGCACACAGAGCATCACATCATCACTTCACAACATCACTTCACATCAAGCCAACGATGTTCATATTGTCTCCTTATGTACATTAACTTCTGGGTTATTTTTTTTAAGATAATACAATAATGTGTATTGACCTTGTTGACATGTTTCGGCTGCCGCTGCTCAGAACTGTCACCGGTGTTGGGGGTGACGTGTCATATATCAGCTGTTGTTACTTCCTGTAGGCGTGATCAGTCTGATGGAGGAGGGTGTTCCAGATGTGTGAAAGGAGGAATGCCTTAACCGTGATGACGGAGCGTTCCTCCTTTCACACATCTGGAACACCCTCCTCCATCAGACTGATCACGCCTACAGGAAGTAACAACAGCTAATATACGGCACATCACCATCAACACTGGTGACAGTTCTGAGGATGCAGCAGCACCAGAAACATGTCAACAAGGTAAACACACATTACTGTATTGTCTTAAAAAAAGAACCCAGAAGTTAAATCACTTCACATCATCACTTCACAACATCACATCATCACATTACAAGATCAGATCATTACAACATTACATCACCACATCACATGATTACATCAAATCATCACATCATCACAACAAACGGCACATTTAACCAGCACCTTTAAGAGTCGTACACCTGTATACAGTATGATTATGTAATATAAACCCTATAAACCCTGTGATGTTGTCGGTGCAGGTCAGTGCTGTGCCCACCTGCAGTGTGCCTCTTGGTCTGAGGGTGTGTCCAGAGGAGAGACCCAGTGTCTTCTGTATGTGGACAAGGCCATCGACGCTGCATCTACACAGGTAACTGCTCTACACAGGTTTAACATCCCCTACACACACACACGTAAAACCCAGCCCTTTTGAGCGTTTATGAGTGCATAAAACATCAAACTGTTGATGGAACTCTTTTTGGACTGGAGGGCAAAGCAAACGTATCTCCTGTCCCTGTGTGCAGGTGTGTGCGTTCTGTCGCCAGTTGGGGGCGTCGCTGCACTGTCGAGAAGCAGGGTGTGGGCGGAGTTATCACTTCCCATGTGCTGCTGCTGCAGCGACCAATCAGGATTGGAGTCAGAAGGTTACATGGTGCTCCAGACACGCCCACAGACGTATGTCATTGATAATAAAAAGCTTATGTTTGATTTTGGTGTGAAATGTATAATTTATGTTTACATCTGTTATTATTACACTGAATGAGGTCCAAATGAGATAATCATTCTAAACCTTGTGTTCCTTTTGTGTCCTCAGTCCCACTGCAGTGCGTGTTGTGTTCTCGGGGAGCTGATGTTAGCGACGTTAATGGGGGTTTGTTGATGTGCTGTTGCTGCGGAGACCATTACCACGGCAACTGCCTGGACCCGCCCCTCCGGCCCTCGCCCCTGAGCCGCGCCGGGTGGCAGTGCCCCCAGTGCCGTGTGTGCCGAGCCTGTGGGTGAGTACCTCTGCATCACTCTGGGCACGCTCTGTGTCTCAGAGTTAACACTCTTACTGCTGGATTAGTCACACAGCAGTGTTTTGTACCTTGAGCATTGATTAAATAATTTTTACTTGGTGGTAATTCAGCTCAGTGATATAAAAGCTAAGATTTAGACTAAATGCCCATAGGACACACACTGTATGTCTTCTGCTTTGGGCTGTACTCATATACTTCATGAACATGTGAGTCTGGTCACCGTAAATCTCCAGGAGTTCACAGGGGTGTGATTGACAGGTGGTTATCCAATCAGGGACATGCACGGTCAGGTGACCAATGAGTTCCTGTGTTTCACATGCATTACTGAAATAAATAAATCTGATTGGACGGGCATATATGACTGACTCAAACTCAGACTGACATTGGTCTGTATAAAAACACCAGATTATGGACTTTAATAATAACACATAAAAAATTACACACAATTGTTTGGTGAATAATAGTGTGTGATGTATTTCTTGATCCAACCTTCCCTAAACCTCTTTGTGTGCATCTCTATATGTCTCACTGTGTGTGTTTTCAGTTTGCGAGAGGCAGGCAGTCCATTGCTGGTGTGTGAGCGCTGTGAAAAGACGTACCATCCACACTGCCTCGACCCTGTGCTCCTGGACCCTCCCTCCAGCGGCTGGAGCTGCAAGGTCAGAGACTCACACGTTTTACGTTCATGTTCAGTTGTTCAGCTTTGACTGCTTCATAGACGCTCACCATTACTGAAGTACAAATACATGTAGTAAATAGGCTCAAACTTACAGATGGTCAGCAGCACAACAGCAGTAGCAAAGACACATGATTGGACAGTTTATCTAAAGCTCAGCAGTGTATGTTTGTCATTTAGTTGCTTAGTCGGCCAGTTGAGTCTTTGTCAACCACAGTTTTGTATTATTCGACTAATAACTGTGTTTAGATTATAAGGATTTCTATGGGGTAGCAGTGACAGAGTGAGTGACAGAGTTTGCTGAAAATTTGAAAATTTTTTGGTATTATCTGTAAAAATCCAGGCTGACTCATAAAGTTGAATCTGTCTTTATCTAAATAGATTATTTCCTAGTACTTTCTTCTGCCTAAACAGAACTCCCAAACTGCACTTAGGACATTACACCTGCACGGCTCCGATACACAGAGACAGCAGAGTTATGAGAGCTTTTTCCATGTCCCCGTTTTGGTCGATTCATCTGTCAGCAGGACACGTCTTTAGTCGACTACCACCGTACGACTTTGGGCTGTTCTCTGCCAATCCACACACTTTTACTGCCACATCATTGTCTACACATCTGTCAGTAAAAAAGCTTATTGTCAGTAGCTGCCATTGAATCGATTGATTTGATTGAATGAGTTTTGCAGTTTAACATGAGAAATCCAGATGTTCACAGAGTTGGTATTTAATTCTTTACAATGTTTGTTATTCCAAATGTGCATTTTCTCGGTGACGATGTCCATTCTCCTGCTCTATTTATCCAACCACAACATCTGGGAGGGCATCTGACACATCACAACATCTGCAGATTAAACTAGAGACATGTGACCTGCCCCCTTCCCATCCAACATTACAGAAATACAGGCGGATGGGAGGGCATCTGACACACAGGGGTGCAGGAGGACGGGAGGGCATCTGACACACGGGTGCAGGAGGACGTCTGTAGTTGTGCTGCTAAAGTTCACCTCTGTTTGCTCCGTCCTCAGAGCTGCAGAGTGTGTCGGCGCTGCGGCGTGAGGTCATCGGGAGCGTGGGCCAATCACCCGTTTCTGTGCGAGTCATGTGACCCAGTCCAGCCCTGTAGTCTGTGTGGAGACGCCCCCGACCTCTACTCCCCACAGGACCATGTGACCTGTATCAGCTGCTTTAGGTACGTCCGCTCTTACCATGGTGACGCAGCACACACTGAGGAAACGCTGATGTGGCTTTAGATGAGCTGAGAAATTTTTATACAAATTTTATGGAGCCTGTGATCAGTGCGAGTGTTCACGGCTCTGTTTACGAGTTTGATTTTCAACAAAAAGGCCAGAGTGGCTAACTGAAAGCCTGTTGTAGTAAATCATGGCCCCAGGTAACGTTAATGGTATTAGCTGACGCGCTGTAGGTTTGTGAACTTGTGTAAATGCGTATTGTTTTCTCCAGCAGCTTCATAAATCTGCCCCATCCCCAAATTTTCAACCAACAAGGTCCACGAAGGAGAAACATTCTTCATGAAGAATTTATCCATGACTATCAAGAGAAGAAAGACCAAAACTTAAAGGAAACACTGACTAGGTTGACCAGGTTTTCATCCCTGGACATCCCTGGTTTGTGGTGGTTGGTAATAATAAAATTGTGGAGCAAGTACAGAATTAAGGAAAATTGTTTTGCACTCAGCTCTAATGTGAGTCAGTTTAGTCACATTTTCTTTGTGTTTTGGTCATTTTTAAGCAGCTTTTCTGTGTTTTACCAGAACAAGTGTCCATTTATTTCTCTCTTTACTGTTAGCAAACTGGTCAAAAATAGGGACACCTGGGATATTTCTTGGGACATATCAATGGTTTGGATAAATCTGCGGATACAGGGCGCACAGGACTAAAAACTGGGACTGTCACAAGTAAATGGTAATAACGACGACCATTAGCGAACTACTGAGCAAAACGGTACTGTCCTAGAGAAGTAGTTGATCCCTTGATAGTCGTGGATAAATTCTTCATGAAGAATGTTTCTACTTTGTGGACCTTGTTGGTTGAAGCTTTGGTGATGGGGCAGATTTATGAAGCTGGTGGAGAATACGACACACATTTACACACACATTTACACACACATTTAGACGCAGAAAACCATTAACCAGAAGTTATGCAATGCACGGCACAAAAGGTCTGCTAACACCACTAGAGTTTCCATGGTGACTCGATGCACACATTTGTAGACATCAATAAACAAAATAAACAACATTTTAATTTAACATTTCTTGAAAACAAGGTTGTACATATTTTCTTGTAAACAATATAAACCACCTCTATTTGAAGCTTAATGCAGATTTTAACTCTGATTGCCTCCATCTTGTAGGAGTGTCCATACAGAGTGCATCGTTCAGGCTGGAGAGGCGAGGTTGGGGGCTGAACCTTACAAATGCGCCATCTGCAGGCCACGGGCGGAACTGCCTGGGCCGACCACACCCCACAGCCCCCCAGCCGCTACCATATCAACCCCTCCAGTGTTAACCGAAGAAGCTCCGCCCATTTCACCTCCACCATCACATCACACACAGTCGCCTCCTCCTCCAAGTCCAAAAGATCACAGTCCCGTTCGACAAATCCCTTCAGAATCCCCAGAAAGTCCGGAAAATGTGGAATTCACGCAATCACAGCCCTCTCCATCTGCACTCCTACCCCGATCTCCAACGCAGCAATCGGAGCATCCCCTGAGCCCCTTTCAAAATGTCCTCACAGAAGGTCAAAGTAGTGAGAGTCTGGTACCATTTGAATCAGAACCATCAGAAATCCCCCGACCAACACCTGATACTGTAGAACCTTCAGAAGCGTGCCAGCCCACCCTTAATTCTTCAGAGATACAAGAACGCCTCGCCTCACCATCTCAAAGTCCTCCTCTGGAAGAAGTAGAGTCACAAGTTGAGCTTTTGAGCAATCACCAAACTGTTTCACCATCCACGGAACTAAATTCTGGAGAAAGCAAATTAGATCCAGAATTAGTAAACCTCCAAGAACGGCTCACGATATCAGAATCCCCTTCACAAAGCCCAAAAGAAAGTGGTTTGATAAATGAGGAAGATTCCACACCAGTGCATCCACACACACCTCAACCGAGTCAACTTTCGGAAAACTCTGAGCCATTACAACCTGAGCCGATGGAAGTTGGACAAAGTGTTTCTGATTCTAACCCTTGTAGTCCACGGTCGCCTCACAGCAAGCCTGCAGAACATTCACAGAGTCTGGAGCAGTCAGAGCCCATGGAGGAGCAACAGCAGTCTCCTCCACCAAGCGTTAAAATGTCTGAGGAAAGCCCGAAAAGTCCAGACTCGAAAGATCAGGTAGTAAATCTGGAAGCAGCTAACATTGTAATGCATTCATCCATCCATCTCACAGAAGATCCAGAAATGGCTGCAAGCCCCAAATCATCTCTGAAAGATTCCCACCAAGACTCGTCAGAACTGGATTCCATAAAACTGCAAGAAAGCCATATGCACACCGACCTCAGTGTGACCGATCAACAGAAGGCGGACGAAGATTCAGGTGAAGAAATGGAGCAGGAAGTGACGCTACCAGTGCAGCAAAGTTCAACCGCAGAGGAGCAAAACAGTCCTTCACTTTCAAGTTCTGTCGAGGACAAAATGGTGGTAGGCGAATCGTACGAAGAAGTATCAGCTGAAATTGAAATTCAGGGTAGTCCCAAATCTCAAAGTGAACCGCGAAGCCCTCAAGCTGAGAATTCTGCGGAAGTTTTCCAAAAATTTGATGAAAACCCACCTCCTCAAGTTGAAACCATGGATCCACAAATCCAAAGCGGTCCATCTAGCCCTCCCCGAAGTCCTTCTCCTCCATCGACACTGGAAACGTCACTAAACCTAGATCGTGAATTGCCTAAGACTGAAGAGGACATTTGTACACTGGAAAAGGACCTCTCTGCTGCCCCCCGCTGGTCCAAATCACCGAGCCATGCTTCATTCCACTCAGCGCCATGTAGCCCCTCCCAGCCCCTCGCCAATCCATCGCCATATAGTTTATCTCAACCCGCCAGTCCAAAACAAGTGGATCTGACACGCCCGCTTCAGCCGTTAGAGCTCAGAATACCAGATTTCAACAAAGCAGGAGTCGGTAAAGATGAAGAGGACCTTGCAGCGCCCCCAATTCTTCCGCAAAGTCCCGATTTTGAAAGCCAAACACTGGAAAAATTGCCTTCTAGCCCCAGAGTGGTGGACCTACCTGAAATGCCTGACCAGGAACCCGAAGAAGAAGAATCTCCAGCTCAAAGTAGCCCCAGTCCCGCCAGCCCCGTTGCACCACAAAGCCTTAGCACTTCAGCAAAACACAGTAGCCTAACTTTATCACCTTGTGCTGATCGAACTGGAGATGCATCGCCACCTCCGAGCCCTGCCCAAAACCTGATCCAAGCTAGTCCCTTAAAAGACACTGAAATGCCTGCTAGCCCGATGCAGTTGGCTGCTGCTGTTGCCGAGGCTAGCCCTGCATCCCCGCAGCAAGAAGAAATGGAAGTAGATGTTGAAGAATCACAAAAAGAAGCTAGCCCCTCCCATAGCAGCCCAAGCAGCCCGGTGCAAATAATCAACTCAGAAACTGCCATTTTACCCGAGGTTTCTGGTGTAATTCACGCAGAAAACTCTGTAACAGCCCCCACTAGCCCAGCGCTAACACCAGCTAGCTTTAGTCCTCCACACTGTAAGTCGCCAGAGGTTAGCTCCGACGGCGTATCTCAAAGTGCAGCTGAAACAGTCCATAGTCCGCCAAGGTCTAGTCCTGCTGGTCTCGCTAGTCCTGTTCGCACCCAAAGACGGTTTGAAGGTAGCCCCGCACATGCTACTGAACCCAGCTCTCCTCAGCCCGGCGAAAGCGTCCCCTCAGAAAAACCCGAACAGATTGGTGCTACCAGTGAGACTGAAGCTACTTTGAGCCTTAATCAGGGAGAGCGGAGTCCTGTTTCGCATTGTATCATCGAGGTTTTTGCTTCAGAAATTCCTGAAGCTGAGCAAACGAATCCTGAATCTCCCAAGTCGCTTCCAGACACATTAGTTATCCACGCTGAAGCCTCAAGTCCGCACCTTAGCCCTCAAAGATCTGCTAGTCCAGTCACACCAAAACTAGCATCTCCAATTAATTCTCCTCCTTTATGTCCAGCGAGTCCAGAACCTTCTAGCCCCGATCAGGACAAGGCGGAGATGCCGAGTTCCAGCCCAAAACCTGAAGTCCCGGTATCTGTGAGTCCTGATGAGAATGTTCCTCTCGATGAAGCTAAAGTTACTTCAGTCACAAGCCCTGCTCCCTCCCCCGAACACGAACCGAGCTCCCCTCAAAGTCCACCGCACACTGAGGTCACCCCCGTCCCCTCACCGTCCAGGTCTAAGGCGAGCTCTGATGTGGCTATCCCGTCTCATTCACCGCTGAGCATGGAGACTAGCCCTGGTCCCGTTTGTGATTCTGTGAAGACTGAAGTAAACACTGTTGAGGATGAGCTTCCTGTTTGTGAAGAGCCACTTCCTGTTTCTCCATCTCAAGCTTCACAACAAGAAATGGAGGGAGTGGAAGAAGAAACTGCATCAACTGCGGGTGAGTTTGCAGAGTGGCACGTGGCTCTAAGGCTGTGAGCAAACCATTATTTTAGTCAACTGAACAGAGATTAATTTTTCGATTAGTCAACTATTCAGATAATTATTTCTACTGTATACTGAGATATTTGAAAACTTTTGATTGGTTAAAACTGTAGAAATGTGGAGACTGAAGGCTTCTAAATAATGAATGTTTACACATAAAGTCCATTGCTCATAAAAGGTCTGTGTACCATTTGTTCTTTTGAATTTCAGTTCAGAACAACAAAACACACAGAACAGAACACAGTTCAGAAGAACAAAAAACAACAAAATGGAAAAACAGTTTATTTCATTATTCTGTTTTAGTGTCAAACAAAAAACAGATATAGAACACAGAAACCGAAAGTTTTTTTTGTTTCACTAAAACGGAATAATGAAAGTTGAATGAAAGTTTTCCTATTATATTATTTTTGTTTTTAGTTGATACTCATACTACAAATGGTACACGGACCATAAAACTCTGAAAGTTTATGTTTTGATATTTTGATTTAATTATACCACTGTCTTTTATAGCAATAGTCATTTAATCATCGCAGCCCTAAAACTTTAATTCTTCAAATTGTTTTGTGAATAGTACGTTTTTGCACTTCAGTGAATTGACCTAGACTTGTCCTGTTGGTGTTTCAGATGTTCCTGTGGTGGAGGAGCCTGATGAGATGGAGGTGGAGGTGGAGGTGCAGAATCCAGAAGAACAAATGGAGACAGACGTGTTCACACAAGAGTCTGAATCAAAACAAGATCAAGAGGAGAAGACAAGTCTGCGAAGGATGGAGGAGGAAGCAGACCGTGTGAATTCAGAGGAGGCTTCAGGAAGGACGGAGGAGGGAGGAGACGAGGAGGCCTCAGGAAGTACGGAGGAGGGAGGAGATGAGGAGGCTTCACGAAGGACGGAGGAGGGAGGAGATGAGGAGGCTTCAGGAAGGACGGAGGAGGGAGGAGATGAAGAGGCTTCAGGAAGGATGGAGGAGGGAGGAGATGAGGAGGAGATTGTGGACATCCTACACAGGGCAGATGTAGTAGATGAGACTGGAGATGACCTTCTAAGGACAGAGAGAATAGACCAGGAGACTTCTGAGGTGAGGGAGGAGAAAGAGGAACATGAAGATCTTCAGAGGATAGAGGCTTCAGAGGAAAAGATGGAGGAGGAACCGTCTGAGGTGGAAGACAATCTGAGAACAGAAGAGGGGGAAGAACCTGGTCTACAAAGGATGGATGAACAAGAGCCTTCATTGAGAGAGGTGGAGGAGGAGGTGGAACGACAGAGGACGGAGGAGGAGAGCAGCCTTGAAGAGAAGGAGGAGGAGGAGGAAAGTAATATAGAAGAGCAGGAGGAGGAAGAAAAGGAGGAGACTGGTCCAAGTGAAGAACCAACAGACACAGAGGTGTCTGATCTACCAACAGAACAAGAGGAAGATCTCGGCCCTCGCAGTCCTCCATCAGGTATGAAGTCCCAGAACCAGCTGAATATTAATATGTCTAGAAGTATGAGCCGGTTGTGTGTGCACTGCAAAAAAGCTTGGGCAAAATTTAAGTTAAATCTTCAAGACTTAAAAGTAATGAAATGATCTGTTCATGCAAAAAGATCATTTTACTGGTTCTCTTCAAATAAACTCCCTTCCCTCTAGACTAGAATGAATCAGTCTCAGAACAGGTAAGTAGAGAATAAATCTGAAAACAAGATGGATAATCTGATAGAGGTTTGAAAATTTTGGCCAGATCAGAGAAATTTGCAGTGCAGTAATACAATAATAATTAATAGAAAATAAATGTTCGATCTGGGATGGATCTTGATCAGAACAGACCTGATGTTGCTTAGGCAAAGCGTCAGAACAGTGGAATAAAAAAATAAATCAAATTTTAGTTAAAGGTGTAACTTTTTGTTTGGGGGTTTGTCACCTGCTTGTTTCTCTGGATATGTCACTGCTCTGCCTGGAATGTTCCACAGTGTGACATTCAACAGCTCGACTTTACATTTATTCAGTTACAAGTGGTTTTATAGCTCAAAAATATCTGGAAAAACTGACATTCTGACAGAGCGGTGTCGCCTCTCCACAGATCTGACCTGGAACTTGGTCTGGTTTGGTCTCCGTGAAGATAGAAAGGTTTAATATCATACTGTGGAACATTCCAGTCAAAGCAGGAACGAAAAACTCCTTGAAATATGGTATTTGATGGACCCTCCACCAGAAAAGTTACATAATGCACCTTTTAAAATCCAGTTAATCCAATTCCCCAAATGAGAATTGTAGGTTTTTCAATTTCGAGTGAAACATTTTATTATTGTGATCTCATATTGATAATGTTGTTATCGCCCTGAAGTTTGCCTCAGTTTTTGTTTTGGTTTGAACCTTAAACCAGGTCCAAACATTGATATAACTGCACAGAAAAATCAAACAAGGCTGTTTGCTGCAGCTATTCCAATCAGTGAGAACAGGTAGAGGGACCCAAATTTTAGATGCAACAAAAGAAGTAAAAGTCTCACGAGGAAAAGTAAAGTTAAAAGGCTTTATTTAAATGGCTGAAGGCGACGTGTTTTGATCATGACTGGACTTCATCGGGGCTTAGTTTGATTTAAATGTGCTGATTCTTCTGTTCTTTGTTCACAGGAGTCCAGCAGACACCAGCTCCACCAGAGGAGCAACTCTCACCCCCTGCTCC
>JACN01141879.1:0-12383 GCA_000787155.1 Scartelaos histophorus
TATATGTGAAATGTACATTAAGTGTATTGGATATATCGATACTTTCTTCATTAATTTGATACTGATACTAATTTGTATTTCTTATCTCCCCAGGTGGTTCCCTATTGTATTTTAATGATATTCTAAAGTTTTGCGAGAAGGGAAATAAGACACAGTTTAATAAGGTAGGAATTCTAATCAACAATATCTATAAGTGAATCCTGGTTGTCCTTTTTGTTTTTATATTTTTTGATATTTGTGTCTACTATCCAATTGTTGTGTATTGCAATTTGGATGAAATAATTAAAATATTGCATTTTTGCCATGAATTGATGTGAGTGATTGTTAAGATTTTATGTGAATATTTTGTTTTGTTAAATAAATAAAATAAAATGAATAAATATCCATCTAAGGCCCATTGCTGGCATAGTGAACAATATTACCACATTGAGGGAGCCAAGACAAATGAATGGATATTATCTGCTATGCTTCAGACCACTAGATATGGTTATTGTCTTGGTGGCTACAACTGCTTTGGGTAACACAATCTGGTTGCCACCTGCTATCTCTCATTCTGACCTCCACTTGAGAGCGGCGAGGTCCCGTGCTCCACATGAGACTAGACGCCTCATCTGCCTTCACGCATCTTTCAAACCCTTTTTGTATTTTTTTTTTTTTTTTTTTTTTTTTTTCCGAAGCTTTTTCATTTTTTTTTTTTACGCAGCAGGTCCGGGTGCTGTGTATCTTCTTTCTTTTGGTCCAGCATGGGGCCAGAGTCTGCAGTGTGACGTTTTCGTTATGCATTTTAAAAGTTCTGTAGCCGGAGACTGCAGAGGTCACGACCTTTGCGTGCGCGTGAGTGGCAGGAAGAACCGGCGTCTTTAAAGAGGATTTACTGTGAATTAGCACGCCGATTTGATGCTCTTTTTCATCGTGATCCATTCCCTCCAAGAGCAGATTGCTATGGCGACGTACAAATCAGGAAATTGTAATGCAGCGACGTTTTAAAAAGCCATGCACGAAATAGAGATGTTGCAGCCAAGACAGTGGGTCAGAGGTCAGTTTCAACAATAGTCCCCCAGTTTTTTTGATACATTTTGAAAAAAACTAAAATCTGATGAACAGCTGCTCCTCCTCATAACTTAACTTAGCTAAGGAGGAGTTGAAGAAGAGTAAAAATTCCTTTTAGTAAGTAAAGGTGCATGCAATGTCTCTGTCCGTATGGAGGTGAAATTGCTTTGCCTGGAATATATAAATAATAGTCAGTAGTTTTGTAGGGAGCCCAAAAAATGACTTTAATAGTCACTAGTCAGATCTGCAGTGAGTTCAGCCTGCTCACTCAGCTATTTAGCAATAAAAACTGAAATAAAAAGCAAATAAACCCTACACAATGCTACTTAATGATGCTCGTGATGAGGAGTGGATTAAATATGTTTCCATTTAATTTCTTGTGCTTCTTATTAATCTCACATGAAGGCTTAAATCGGTTTAAACATCATAATGTGCCATTGTCCTGCTTCAGAAAACAGAAAGGAAAAATGGCAGCAGTTCTTGAGTGTTTTGCCCTTTCTGTGAGTTTGGATGGGTTTGGGAGAACAATAGCCACGCACTGCTCAAGTGTTCCAGCTCTAATCATGTTGGAGGGCAGCTGTGGAGGGAGCATCCAGCTGGCTCCAACTCTGGGAACCATCGGGAACAGCAAAGACGCACTCTGCACCAGTACAAGCCTGTGCCCAGAAATGGGCCTCACTCTGTGGACATCATGTCCCTTTTATTTATCTAATCTTAATCTTATTTTAAAGATTGTATATTACTCAAAATTAATTCTTGTGAGCTTTAACACAGCAAAAACTGGAGTGTTAAAATGGGCTCTCACAGAATCATTTTTAACACTTTCTCAGAGTTTATATGAGTCCAATCTATTCTAGAGTTAATTTAACATTTTTGGGAATGTTAATTAAGTAACAGTGGACCAAAGTTCTTGTTTAACCTTGAAATCAAGAGTTATATTAACATTTTGAGGGTAAATGGGTGAATAGTTTGTAGGGTTTTCTTGATTTAGATAAACAACACACAGAGGTGTTTTATTTTTACATTTTTTTTTAACTTAATTTAAGATGAAAATATCTACAAAACTTGTTCAAACTGCTCTTCTGTCACAGGAGTTTTAAGTGGTGGGTGGGAGGAGCCTAATTAATCTTAAGGTAAGTTGAATTAACCTGTGGAAGTTCATTAAATTAACTTCAACCATACCAACTCTAACCAAATCACAACTCAAACTTCCATTTAATGCTCAAATAATTAAAATAACACTTTCTGTGTTTAAAAACAACTCTGAAATATTTTACCCTGAAATGGTATCCTGCCAGTGTTTGCTGTGTATGTTAACATGTTGTTACCTTCTCAAAAACAAACCTGGAGCAGTGTTTATATCATTCACACATGTTTGAGTAAACCTTTATGTTAGTCTACATCTCCAAAGCTCAAAATGCTCCATTCCAACTTGTGAGGTCATGAAAAGGTAGTTTTCAAGTTAATAACAACCTTTTACCTTTAGTTCAATAGAAATTACAGGGCTGACATTTTCCAAATGATTCTAGTGAAGGAGCATGGAGCACTTCCTGTATTACCACATGACATCACAAGGTGGAACAGACTGTTTTCTGTTTGAGAGAAGAACTCAGTAACTAAATATGCAGGATTGTGTGTTAAACATGTCCGAATGAACCAAAATAAAAAAAAAAAAAAATGTTGTGAGTTAAATATTGATGACATCACACCACGGAGATTTACATTTTTCTGTTAGTTTACATCAACTAAAGAAAGGTGTTTTGTTATATATTTACATGTTACTTGTTCATTTCCGTGGACTTTAAAGGGTTTTTTTCTCAGTGTACTACATCATTGCTCGGTTAGTTGTGGAATTCCCAGCACGATGTCACGATTTAAAAACATTATGTCAAATTTGAAGCCTAAACAACTGTCAAACTGGGAATTTTATCGTTTTTATTTTTATTTTTAGTAAAATGTTTAATATATATTGATCTTAACTGTGTTTTACAAAAATGAATGGTCCAATCTGTAATAGGCACTTAAAAGTACAAATCATATAATGTGTAAACTTGCAGCATTTAGGCCATTCTAGAAAATGATCTATAATTTCAAATGGATGTAACATGTTTTAAAGCTATAAAACTATTTCACTCTATGCACATGGTGCATAGAGTAATGGGCAGCGTGCTGCCCCCGCGACCCAGCTGGATTAAGCGGGAGAAAATGATGCACATGGTGCATAGAGTAATGGGCAGCGTGCTGCCCCCGCGACCCAGCTGGATTAAGCGGGAGAAAATGGATGGATGGATGGAAACTATTTCACTTGTGCTGACAGAGGTGACATCAGACTATATGTCATGGATGTAATCACAGATGTGTCGCCATAAACCATTACAAAATATTTGTATTTTCACAATTAAAAGGCAAGTCCTACCATAGAATTCAGACTTGTGTTTTACCCCAATTTAAAAATATCCATGGGAATTAAAACACAATAACAGACATTTTTAAATGGCCCTTAAAATGTTGTTTGAGACGAAGCCAAAACTCATGAACCCATGAGTTTAGAATGAAAGAAAGAGAATGTTTATTAGACAGAAGAGCAGTGCATAAAATAAGGATTGGAGAGTCTACCAATATGTCTCAGTTTAGATGTATATATATTTTTTATTTTTTAGTTCTTCTTTTCACACTCACAGCTCTACAGTGTGTTTTTCCATAATCAAACAAAAACAAAATGCACAGTATCAGATCAGTAAAATATAAGAGGGGGCATTGCTGGTGACAGGGCCTTGGCAGAGGTCTGTTCATATTTATTTGTTTAGATTGATGTTTTTTTCATCTCTGTTTTCTCTATTGTTTTTGTATTTTAGCCAGATGAAACATCTCCAAGATACATTATTATACAGCAATCTAAAACTTGCATAGTACTGTAAAATACTATATCCTCTCTGGGCACTTTTCCAGCCATCACAGCGCTGTGTGGTGGAGGATTCCCACATTACAGAGACCTGCCTGTGGTGTGGGCTGCATGTTCCACTTCCTGCAGAATGACTCTCTCCCCCTTTAGTTCTACACACTGGATCGATCTAACGAAAATAACTATGCATGACTTTCAACAAACCTATGGAGCTACAAACCAAAAAGACCCCTGTGTTGAAAGTGAGAATTCCTGCCGCACGTCCAAACTTCCCTCTCTCTCTCCCCCAGATCTCCAGAGCAGCTTCCCACAGACGCCGCAGGCTCAGTGACTCCGGCTTCCCACATGTAAGAGTGCTAAAAAAAGATCCTTCAAATTGCATCCAGAAGTTGTCTCCCTCATGCACACTGACGGTCCTGATGGGAGGCCCGAATAATGGCCCATTTGAATAATTCCCTGATGATAAACGTTGTAGTTTAGCAATGGAAAAGCATCTTCATTACTTAATTTATGTACCAGTTTCAACTTTATTTTAAAAAAAAAATAGTCGAATCACAGCTTAGTTAGTTTATGTATTTAGAATGTGTGTATATATATCTGTAATACAGTAAGTTTTCCTGAGCTTTGCACTTGTACCACTACTATTACTACTACTACAATTGTACAATCATTACAATCACTGAGTAATCACATTGGACCAACTTGAGACGTAATGATGACCAGACTGATATCAATCTGTTAGAAAAATACAGAGAGATATCAGTCTGGATTTGCCAGCCAATCATTACTCCTGTTACTTCTGAGTTCTTCTACCCAATTCTCAAATGAGCCCCTTTAATCTTTTAGAGCATCATACAATTTAGAACATGATTTAGAAAACATTCTCACATTCCTCAGAAAGATTACAGAATTACATCAACTGACTATAATTAGTAATATAATAGTATTTCATTACATTAACAAGAAGGAGACAAAATAAGTCATTTGCAAAGTAAGACTCTCTTAGCTGGCGGCATAGAGAGGTCAAAGTTCATCTCCCTGAGGATGTGTGGCTCTGACTCCTCCACACAAAGAAATGGATCCACTTAGTGAAATCACTTCCTGCCTCCGTTTGTGGAGCATCAGAACTACAGGCTTCAGTACGATACAGCCCTGTCTCCTCAGCTGTGTGTGGGTTGTGATACAACTTGAACCTTTATTAAAACATTTAGCTGAGCTGTCAGTTTGCACATGAAAAATCTATCAGTGAAATATCTTACTGTTTGCCTTTTACACAAGCATTATCTCGCAAGGGAAAAAAGCTTGTTTGGAACTTGATCCCTGTGAGATAGTGAGGCGGGTTTCTCTTCACACTCATCACTGCAAAGACAGAAGCAATGGACTGTGATACGTGTGTTATTGTTGCACTTTAGTGAAATAATGCTGGCAGACTCACATGGCCTCTATGATCAAGTCTACATCAAAAACAGCCTTGCTCTTATCTTTGAAGTTGTGGAGCCCACATGGGGGCTTAGGGGAGTGTGTGCTAGCTTTCGGGGTAATCCTCCAGTAACAGTACATGCTTTAAAACAGAGGAAGAGGACGTTGACATTATGGATATAGTGCAGCTGCCTAAGTCTCACTAACAGGAAAAAGAAAACATGTTGGCACACAATCCACAGGTGTCTGGAGGTGCAAATGTCAACTTCACATCCCATTGTAATAACGGTGGGATTTTCTTTTAGGTGAATGTTAAAGGAAACATACCAAGATTTTTTTAAGGTACTTTAAGGTAAAGAACAAAACAACACAAAAACATTAACAACAACTACAACAAACCTATAACAGATCATTCATATTTTCATGAATGTGTTTTTGTTTTTGAAAATGGCCAAGTGACATTTTTGAATTGACTCAGTTTGGTCAAAACTGCCATTTCACTGGTTGCACCAGGTCTGAATGTAAACCTACTGAAGTGTTATGACATCCATCCTGCCTGTATGAATATGTCTGAGTTTGATCTCAGACAAAGTCAGAGAAGCCGTAAAACGTCAGCCACATGTCTGTCATTTTGCCCTGGGGCACCTGTGACACCAGTTGTCAGGTGTAACTGAGGAGTCAATGACTAATGCATCAATTTGAGTTTCCAGAAAAGCTCTTTATGAGCAATGCCATTTGACATATTAAAGTGATACAAAAGATACTACCTCACTGGGATAATCTGTGCCATTCCATAACTACATTTTCCAGCCTCATCCTTATCGAGGCAGGACAGGACCAGAGACTCTGTGGATGTCCACTTTATTTTTCAGTTTCATTGTCACAGATCAACACTTTTTCATAAGCCTTGTCATTCATATTTGTTTCACAATGTATATTTTTGACGATACTGTAGCATTTCCAATGAAAGTGAACTATTTCACATGGAAAAACTGCAAACACTGAGTAAAAATGTGAAGTAAATAACAGTCTACCTCCCCATTTTCAGCTCTGTGCCATGGGGTTATGGGAGAGAAGCATCTCCCACGGTTTTCCTCTACTTCCACTTCCTTTCTGCTGTACAGTAACTGAAAAAAATGCACAATGTAAATCAATGCTGCTATCCAGTTCCAAGCTGTATCTGTTCACTGGGAATGTACATTATGTTATATAGAAGAAGACCTTTGTTTTGTCCTTGTATAAACTAACTTTATACTCCTCATATTGAAGTCACTACAGAAGTGTGGTGTGATCAAAGCTTAATAGTTTCCAGTGCACTGATTGTTAAAGCCACACTTACTCACAGACAGGCATGTTGAGTATTAAACACCCTATCATTTTGGCATTGACTTTAAGGCCAAAAACAACTGTACTTGTTCCTCTCTAGGGCTTCATTAGATAAAGAAAAAACATAAAAAGATAAATAAATGAACTAACCCCAAAATTGCCGCTCTTGCGTGGGAGAGTAGAAAATGCCCCAAAATAGTCTTCACTAATACCAGAGGAATGAGGGTCTGCAGTGTTTCACCATAAAAGGGTCTGCTCTGTGTGTACTTTTCCCATATGAAAACTGACCAACACTTGACCACAATGCCATCCAGCTTATGCCACTATTCCACAGACCATCTTTTTTTTCCTGTAGTCATACTTTAAAGGTGCTCTAGTAATTTATGTACATTTTCTGATGAGCTTTCCACCACCTGCTTGTCTCCATGGAGATGTTATGTATTTGTCTGTATGTTTCACAAAATGACTTTACATTTATTTAACTTGCATTGATTTAATTACAGGTATTTAATACATACGTGGGCTCATAAAAATGCAATGTTATTGTCGCCTCCCCACAAATCTGACCTGTAAGTTGTTCACATTGTAGAACATTACAGGGAAACATGGACACAAATGAGTATTGAACTTTCCCCCAGAAAAGTATACCTTAAAATATTCTTAATACATTATAACCTATAAGATGTGCTTATATAAAAAAATCTTAGTTAAATATTGTTTATTAGCAAATTCCAAGATCAATTTGAGGAATTTTCAGAAAAAAAAAAATGGTTTTATTAGATTTAACACACCTAAGGACTGTAGGTTTATTTTATCCTTTGTATACCAAAAACAATTAAAGCATTTCTATTGGCATTTAAATAGTACAATATAGCATTAAAGGATGACTCCAGCCATGCCAGTGTACGTATTCCTTACCCTTCCTCTTCCTATCCCAGTCATCCAATTAGGAGCACATTATCTTGCGGATTAGTAACGCATCTAACGAAGCTTGACTTTTCTCCTACTCTCTTTATGTCTTTCACCGCTCGTGTATCGGGGAAGTTTCGATGGAATAATGGCAGTTGGGTCATGATGGTGCCTGTCTGTGTTTCAGCACGCTTAAGTGGAAAACAAACATAGTGGACGGGAGTGGAGTATCAGTTATAAGAGGGGGTCATGCACAGAACCACCTCACTGCAGGGAGTATTTAAGGAGCTATTTGATGACAGCCATAAAACAGAAGTCAATACACTCACAAAATGTCATGCAGCAATCAGTAAAACTTTTCTGTACAGCTTCTCCTATCAAGTGATATTTTAATCAGCCAGACATTGCATTTTATTACATTTTTATTTAAGCCAGATGTCCTCTTTTATGCATGACACTTTTATCAAGACTTCAGACCATTACAAAAAGCACTCTAGTTTGAGGTCATCAGTTCTTTTTTGTAAACTATATCTGTATTTGTTTATTATTTCACTCATAATGTGTAAAAAATACGTTAACGATGCAATAAGTACACAAAAAATGAATGAAAAGTAGCAAAAGCCCCCTTTTCCATACACTTATATATATTTTAAAACATTTCAAATCAATATATATCATTTCAATCACAAATATGCTTCACTTTTCTTTTATTTCCTCCCTTTTTTCCTATAATTTCCACAGAATACTGTAGGGTGATTGTCAGATCTGATGCTGGATGTTCTCCCAGACACACACAAATGCTGATCCTATGCTTGATCTGAACCACTGGCATTCTTGGTTTGTGAGTTTGTTTGTCTTTTGTAAAACAGAAGTAAATATTCATATGTGTGGCCTCGTTGCAGAAACCTTGTGACTGCAAATGCTTCAGCTCTGATTATTGTATACAAAGCCCCGCTGTATACTGCAACGGTGCCAACGTGCCAAGAGATAGATGTATTCTGTCTCATATCAGCAAAACAAGACAGCGATTTCCAGTTTTTGTTAAAATAAGTCTTTGAATCTCGCCCGCCCCTCTGAATCCCGGCCGTTTAACAGCATTGGCACGTAGCTGGAACTGTCAGTCCCGCATCTATGGAGATCTGTGTTTAATTTACAAAAGTGCTCCTTGCCAAAAGACGGAGAAAGAATGGAGCGATCCAAGTGGAGAGTGGGAAGTGGAACCAAGCAAACCAGCTTTTGTCAAACTGGTACATGACAAATGAATGAGCTGGATGTGTGTCATGTGTTTTTTAGACATCCAGGAACGCCGGTGCAGTGTTGGGAGAATATATATTTGTGTGGGAGTGAAAGGACGACATAGTAATACAATTCCAAACTCCAGATACCAACTTTGTAAGGTTTACTGTGTTACTTTTCTGGAGGAGTGTCTGTCACTTCCTTGTCCACATGAAAATATTATTGCTTTGCCTGGAATAGACTTAGACTTTGAACTTTATTGACCCACAAGGAAAATATTATTCACACATTGTAATATATTATAATAAACCCAGATCAACAATATCAGTGGTTATAATTTAAATAGCAAAACTAGCAAGAAACTGGTGTTAAGGCATAATTATGTATGTGTACAAATAAAAATTAAATATAGTACTAAAAATATAATTGCTTATATTGTTCCATAGTTTGGCTTTAAACGTATTAATCTTAATGGAGGCAAGAAGATGATGCTACCAGGGCAAGTTACCAGTCAGATCTGTAAAGAGGAAGTCCCATTGCTTGAGTCAACCCTTATATTCAAACCCTTATAAACCCTTATATCTAAAGAAAAAAAACAAAAAAAAAAAACAGAACGGGTTTGAACTATATGATCTTAACAACATGAATAATTATGGCTTGTAAATTGGCTTATAGCAACTACAAATTTTCCCTGTAAACTGTGAAAAAAATCATGACAGCCTCTATATGCCTCAGAGAGAAGGCCTTTGTAACTCATAACAACTTTATTAATGGTTCCTAAGTACCGAGAGTAGCTTTAAGCCCAGTTTCGTAGCTCTTCTGCCTGGACTTGCTGAGGTGTTGCGTGGAGTTGTAAGTTGTAGATGTTAGTGACAGGTAACGGTGATTCCTGTCAGGTTTTTCTGGTTCCTCTCAGTGACGGGGGACAGTCAAGCTCGGGCCTGTCCTGATCTCTGCTCTCGGATCCTGGGAACCGAAGCAGAGGATGACTGCTTTCTCAAGTGCCTGGCTGCTCTCACTGGGAGCTGTTCCCATTCACCTCATCTGTTTATTATTTTCCTGTGGGGACTTGTGTAAAACAGGAGAGGAAGGAGGGGGTGTGCAGGTCAGTGTGGTTGAAGTTCCCCTGGGTCTAATTGTGAAGAGCAGAGTAACCGTTGCCACACAGGGCTGATGAGGTTGGGAAAGCAAGCCTGTTGTTACAGTAATTAGACCATATGCAATTACATATGCACAATTTAACGGTAAGAAACTGTACGTATGCAAACATGTATGCATGATCCTGAGAGGAAGTCACTAGATGCAATGTGAGAATAAGCATAAAATTAACTGAATAAAATGGAAAACTGCTCATGTTTTAGAAGTAAATACATCTACCTTCTCACTTGCATACATAATACATCAAATTTGGGACTAAACAGAGATAAAACCCAGACTTAAAACTGAACTAGGCCTAAATTGGGACTGGAAGAGGACCATGCAGACTAAGTTCTGTTGGTAGATTGTATGAGTGTGGGGACACAGAATGCCCTGCAGCCCTCTGGCACAGTGGCCATATACACGGCATGTTTTGTGTGTTGTGGGGTATGGCATCGGCTACACTGGACCCTTGACCTTTTGCATAGTTTCAGGAGTAGACGTCTTTTTACTGAGAAAAGGAAGACCCTGTAACTGGTCCCACACAGTCCTCTCAAAGTCACATTCCGAGGGAGGCTTTTCCCACTGAGGCCCAAACCCTAGGCCTGTTCTTGGCTGGCCCCGCTCCAGTGCAGTGGGCGCTCACATGAGAGGGTCCAGCTCTCCACACTGACCCGACCTCCACGGCGTCACAGGCAGCCTTTTCTTCACAGGTCAGGGGAAAAGTCAGCGCGGCTCATTGTGTAATTACATGATACCGTTTTACAAGAATATTTTTCTCACAGGGGCATATTGGTAAGGTCTTAATGCTAAATCCACCTTTTTATTTGTTGGGAGGCAGTTACATATAGAGATTAGACTATTTGTTCTCTGTGTTAAGGCCTTCTTTGTGCCTTTTGTCTTGCGTATGTGTGTATACCGGACACACCGTTCATAACAGACAGATAAACATGACCATAATCATTTATGATCATCTCAAGAAATTCTTTGGTTATTGAGCTTTATTGTATTCGTAACTACTTTAACTTTGTATTTATTTATTTATTTTGCATTTTTTTTTTTTTGCTTAAGGTTACGTTAAGGCATACTTTATTGTCTCTGTAGAGAAATTTGTCCTTGTCTTTTAAGGAGTATTGGGCTATCACAGTGCCGCACCCTGGTACCACTGTAGATCTTGAGCTAAAGGCTTTGTCAGTACCACCATATCTCAAGATTTTACCTGTGCATTCTTTGGTTTGAGTGTGTGGAGGAAACCTACTCAGACACACTTTAAAAAAGCTCTGCATACTGTTTTAAGACTATACTGAATCACTGTTTTCCACACATTTTTTTAACAATGATTCAGAGAGAATTTCTGCATCCATTTCCTTGAATCAGTCATGAAGGTTCTAATGAATTGCACTGATTTTACACCCAATTCTAATAATATCTAGATTCCCGATTTGCATGTGAAGTCTTCCTGCTCGTAGACCTCTCCAAACTCGTAAAAGTTTATGAGCTGCTTCAGGTTCGTCTTCATCAAGTCATCATTTTGTTGTTCTTCCAAGTCTCACCACACTACCATCATTTGCGGAGTATTATTGGTGATTCATGTAGTCTTTTGCTTGGCTACATCGCAGAGCTTCCCTGCAGCACCCGACTGCAGACTCTGTTTAGACTCGTAGTTCTCGTAAGCATAAATGACGGCACCTTAGGGAGACGCGCAATACGAAGATCAACAGATTGCGCAATGTGAAAAACAGTTAATAAGATAAGAGATATAGCTTGAAAAGGGGGAACAAAGGAGGATAGATTCGGAGCGATAGACCGGACTTGGTATTGTAAGTTAATAAGCGTCTGAATGGCAGGCAGAGGGAGAGAGCGGGAGATAGCGGTGGAGCAAGGGAGCAGAGCCAAATGACAGAGGCGTGTTTGTGTTCTGATTAGGCCTGAGCCAAATGGAGGCGGCGCACCAATGGAGATAACCAACAAAGGCATCTCTTCACTGGGGCAAATCTACCAACATCTCTTCACAGTCAATAGACGAGGGCAGCCTTTTGTTTTGATAGACAGACAAATAACAAAACATCTTTCAAATAAAATACATTTGGTATACACTCTTTTTTACATGACATTGCTTAACAAATACTTTATATATCGTCACCTTCCTAAAATAATCACCTATGTCACTTTTTGCCTAAGTTTACTTTGCCGTAATTTATGCCATAATTTCAATTTTGGGGGGAGTTTTTTGTGTTTCCTGAAAAACCTGAAAAAATGACATGACATATCAGACTTTGACGTGCAATATGGCCAGTATGGTTAATACTGAAAACTACAGTGTACCACTTTAAAGGTGCACTGTGTAACTTTTCTCATAGATGCTCCACTACAAGTCGTAGTAGTAGTAGAAGTAGCAGTAGTA
>KN492269.1:0-10628 GCA_000787155.1 Scartelaos histophorus
GTTTTGTCTCCAATGAGTTCAGTTAGGCGAATTAACCAAACTGAGAAACACCTAGTCTATTATTATGGATAAAAACCGCTACACACTACAGGATTTTTCAGAGACACGAGGAGAATCTGATGAGACTTTAAATCTGCGATCTCTCAGTCTGCAGCGGGATCTGTCTAAGGACCGCAGGATGCACGTAACTTTTCGGTCGGGCGTCCATCATCACCTGCTTGTTTCTATGGATACGTCATTGCTCTTCCTGGAATATTCCATAAAATGACTTTAAACAGCTCTGCGTTACATTTATCTAATTACAGGTGGTTTTATAGCTTAAAAATACCAAGAAAAACAGGCGTTCTGATTGTGAGCGGGGTCGCCTTTCCACAGATCTGACCTGTAGTCTAATCTGGTTTGGTCTTCATGAAGATAGAAATTTAAAAGTTGCTAAAATCTGTGATCTCTCAGTCTGCAGTGGATTTGTCTGAGGACCACAGGATGTAAAGTTTGAGTTTGATGGCGTCGGCTGTTTCCTGTCGACAGTAAAACCACTCGCTCTGAGACTCTGAAGTGTTCAAAGATCAAAGATGCACTTCTATTTTAGATACAAGTCAAAACTCGGATTATCATTTGCGAAATGTGGCGCGATGCTTCAGATACAGGATTTTTAAAGCGTAAAAGAGGAGATAAAGTCCACAGGAAGTAGAGTCACTGTCGCTAATCTGCAGCTTCACCTCAATCTTCCTCAACTTTTTACTTTTAAAGAACACTTCAAATTGGATTAATAGCGACGTTCTGTGGACTGGAGGACAATTTGTGGAGGACAGTTTCTACGGATGTGGATGAGACGCTGCACTTCAAATTTACCAGTTTACGAGAGGTGAGGAATAAAGTCTTCTCATTATTTTTTGCTATATCCTGAGTTTTTATCTAACATTGCTGATGTTTGGTGGTTATGATCTCACACTGACTCCAGACACACGAGGAGCGGATTCACAATCACACACGAAGACAAAAAGTCGGGTGACGCCTCCTTAAACTTGGAGAAAAGAAATCGCAGCCAAAATCGGGTAATTTCTCCATGTGGCGGCCTTAGGGTTGGGTTAAATCTTGAAGTAAAATCCATGTTTGGTCATTTGTTCTCTAAATTTGAACCGTGTTTCAGTATCTGTTAAAAGAACCTGGGGATCTATTTCCAGAGCTCAGGCTGGTCTTGGTCAGGACTATCTTAGCTGAAGGATTTGGCGTATTGTGCATGTTTTGGGTTGATTGGGGAAAGTGGAATGCCAAGGAGAACATGCAAACTCTACACAGAAAGGCCAGTGAGACGAACCTGGGACCTTTTTGAATGCTAATGTATATAGTAAATTAAAAAAAAGACACAGACACAACGAGAAAACGAGAAAAAGCTCAACAGAATAGTAAAGAACGCAGGGAAGAGTGTTGGTAAAAAGACAAAAAACTGTAGCTCCATAAGCATAGGTATTGATGTTGAGCCTCCTCAGTATGATGCGTTTAAGTTAAAGCCATCAGAGCGTCACGTCTTCAGCAACAAAGAAGTGCACAAAGGCTCATTTGTGACATATGGTGGCAGCCTGTTAAATAAACGCTCACGAAACGTCGACTTACGGGCTCTGTTCATGCTCACGTCACAAATCAGGAAGATGTTTGGAAAAAAGTGATTACAACTTCTAACGGGATGTTTTTATGTTGCTTTATGATTGTTGTTATTATATAATGTCTGTTCGTGTTCCCTCATGCAGACATGTAACTGCTAACGACGCACAGCCTTATTGTATCTCATTTCTGCACCCAGCTGTGTGTACATTAGATGTATGGTGTAAATTAGACAAAAAAATCAGCAATTACGGTCGGAGAGCCCACTGTTGGTAACTACACAGGAAGTTGTAATCGCTTCTTTCCAAACATCTTCCTGGTTTGCGACGTAAGTGTGAGTGACGCTGCATTCTGTTGCGCTCGAGACTCGGGGAAAACCGACCTCCACCTCGAAAAAAGTGCAATCGGACAGCCAATCAAATCTGGGTTGGAGTTGGATCGTACTTTCTCATCATGTTTTTCTGAATGGAACACATTTACAATGGATTTCGGAAGAACTGCCGCGGACTTATCGACTTATTTGAGCCTATTTGAAGTGTAGTGAACATCTGGACCTTTTTTGACTAGATAAATGTCCATACTGGACAAGTTAAGATGCCCTGATGAGCTCCTCTATTTTCCATGTGTCACGGAAATAAACAAGTTGATTGTATGATTCTGCTTGGCCTGAGACACAGAGGACGAACTGGTGACTGTAAATCTAGTATAAGGTTTGCCAGGCTGGTTATGTCATAGTCAATGCCCCTAAATATATTCACACCAAACTGTAAAGTGACTTTGTGTATCCAAAGTGTAATTTATAGAATAGTAAACTGCTTTGTTGACTATCCTGCCCATAAAGCAACAAAAAACGCATTAATCTCCACATTTTCCCTATATTTTCTGGCGTATTTAAATAAGATAATACTAAATCTCCAGCATAGACGTGAATTATTCCTCCTCTAAACAGACTGTAAGCTTAGCCCTGCTCTGTGGCCTCTCCCTCCTTAAAACTGATGACTGCGGTGGTTTGTAAATGTGATTTCCACCTCAGGAGTCTCCAGGTCGTGTTTATGGGGCAACGGGCCAAGCCTCCTCCTCCTCCTCGGCCCCATTCACAACACTGAAACCAGTCCAGAATCAATACTCCCAACAGCAACAGAGAATGATATAATATAATGTGTTTTTGCTGTTTAGTTTGTCTCCTCCTCACTGCTTTTCCATGCATACACAACTCCCAGTGCACTAAACAAGGCAAAAGAAACTAGAGAAATTCTTGGTCGACTAAAAAAATGTACTACTGATCACTTAATTGACTAAAAATGGTCAAAAGCTCTAAAAACTATTAAGTATATCGATGTATCTGACCCACATAGCACCCATAATACTACACCTGCAAAAACTACTATATGCAAAAAAAAAAAAGGGGATTAGGAAACAAAGTATTTACATAAAGGTTTGAAGATTAAACTTGGGAATCATGAGTTTAATCTGCCTTTTTACAGAGAAATACCAAAAAATACCAAATCCACAGCGAACTCAGGCACTCACTTCTCATTTCTGCAGTTGTCCCAAATAAATGATTATAATATAAATAAAAAGATGAGTTGTTTGGTAAAATTTTGGTGAACTAAGACTAAAAATCAATGTGATCCCAGTTGACAGCAGGGATTAGGTATAATGAAGAGACTGGTAACGATATCAAAAAAAGACTTAAGGGAAGATTTGAGGTGATAAAGTTGAAAATTACACTTTTATTTCTATCAGATGTTCAAGGGCGTCTAGTCATTTAGCATTAGCTCTAAAACTGTAATTGATCATAAAAATAACTATCATACATATAACCATACTTTTGTCAGACATAGTTAAGCAACATCTCATTTAAGGTGACCATTTGTGTTAGGAGCCACATTATTCACAAGTCTTAATAAATCTGGACCCACATCTCTTAATCCACCTCTGCAGTGACCCCAGAGCCACACAAGCCTCCACCAGGGGCCAGTGTATCAAACCAAAACACAACACCTCATTCGCACAAACAGCCTTCTCTTATAACACAATAAAGCAGTGGAACAACCTCAGAAATGAACCTAAACAATAAACAAACTATGTCACTTTTTCTGTGGAGCTTTAAAAAATGTCTGTAGTGTAACCTAACCTGCCAGTACTGATAACAAGTGTGCAAAACTAAACACTCTATAGTAATGTGCAATACCACACACTATAGTAATGTGCAATACCACACACTCCATAATAATGTGCAATACCACATACTTTATCATAATGTGCAATACCACACACTATAGTAATATACAATACTACACACTATAGTAATGTGCAATATCTCACACTCTATAGTGCAATACATCACACTCTATAGTAATATGTAGTACCACACTTTATCATAATGTGCAATATCACACACTATCATAATGTGTAATACCTCACACTTAATAGTAATGTGTAATACCACACACTTCATTGTAATGTGCAATACCTCACACTCTATAGTAATATGTAGTACCACACTTTATCATAATGTGCAATACCACACACTATCATAATGTGTAATACCTCACACTTAATAGTAATGTGTAATACCACACACTTCTTTGTAATGTGCAATACCACAGACTCTATAGTAATGTGCAATGCCACACACTTTATCATAATGTGCAATATCACACACTATCATAATGTGTAATACCTCACACTTAATAGTAATGTGTAATACCACACACGTCATTGTAATGTGCAATACCACTAACTCTAGTAATGTGCAATACCTCACACTCTATAACAGTGGTTCTCAATAATTTACTGCCACGCCCGCCCTGTGTGTACGCTCAGTGCAAAAAACCCGACACTACATCCCTAATACTCCCTGTGCACATTCTGACAATGAGCGTCACTGCCAACTACTGTAGTGGACGTGCAATTACACTTTATTCTAGGACGGCAAAAAAAAAGAAAAAAAGAAAAAAAAGAATGAAAAGGCATGTTCCCTGAGGTCCTGCGTGCCCCACTATTTGAGAAGGGCGGCTCTATAGAAATGTGCAATTCCACACACTATAGTAATGTGCGTAACCCTGGAATATTGTATTTTTTGTAAGTTAAGGACTGATATAATAGTGCTATGTAGAAATGGCAAGTTAATATGTATTTTATGACATTTGTGAGGCTGTAAAGACCTAATGCTTTCCTCTCTTAATGTGTGTGTATGTGTGTGTGTGTGTGTGTGTGTGTGTGTGTGTGTGTGTGTGTGTGCGTGTGTGTGTGTGTGTGTGTGTGTGTGTGCGTGTGCGTGTGTATGTGTGTGTGTTTGAGAGTGTGACAGTGTGAATAGTTCTTATTGTTGACTAATTGCATTGTATAATTTATTTGTGTAAACCAGGGACTGCAGATGGAAACTAGCTATTTAGCGCTAATCTGGTACGGAACATCTGTTTTTATGAGCTTAATGTCTCTGTACATTGTCTCTTCAAATAAAAAAAGTTATTTGCCCTCTGCAGAGCAAACACTTGGAAGCTCCAGTACTTTTCTCTTTGGCGTAGTGGACAAAAAACAATGCACAGTGCCGGGGCAGTAGTGTTAATAGAAACTGGTGATGGGATTTTTGGCTCTTTCTTGGGATATAAATCTTTTGGAAACACTAATTTTAAAAAGCTGTTCAGAAGATTGGCTCATTTTATATTTATATGACAACGTTTATACATGTTTATGTGACACAAGCTAAACAAACTTGTCACAGAGAGAAATGAAGGCTCAGATTTGTTTAAATTTTGGTTTACATTGCAATGAAACTGTAATTATCGTGAAATAAAAATGTGGAATAAAGGCCTTGTACTCAATTTTTACCATTTATTTGAGGAAAATCTGTCTGGAACCGATATAGATTTGTATCTTGAAATAAAATATCTTGAAAAATCATGGATTCTTACTGTGAGTGGGTCACTTTTCCACATATTTCACCTGTACTTGACATACTAATGGGCTTAATTAAGATTGAAAGGATTAATTACATAAAAGTTACACCTTTCAACCAAATACGTGCTTCAGTTTTTATGGAATTCACTCACTAACACAAGGATTGGCGTTTCTATTCCTATTTGTTTTGTTAACTGAGAATGGGGGAGTATTTACCCAGTGAAATTACGCAGAATCTAAATAAAATGCTCCACAAAAGGTCTCACTCATGGTTCCTAGTCTAGTTCTGTACTGATTCTTGTGTTGATTCAGGGTTAGTTGGTATAAAAATGCAGAAAAACTTTAAAAAAACAGTTCTTTTCAAAACTTAGATCCAGCTTCAAGCGTAACGGAACCATTCAAAAGAGCCGACAGCTTCACGGACGTCGCTACAATAAACGTACAAACCAAACGCACGTATAATATTTTCCTGGCTGTTTCTTACCCTGTGGAATTGAACGCCTCTCGCCGCCTTCGCTCGGATGTAATTGGACTGTGCACCGGCTTCCCCAGATGTGTCATTGGGCTCTGGGAGAATATCACCGCGACATCTCAATCGTAGCTCTTGGTTTTCATGCATTTTGATAAATCGGTTTAAATTTGAATTGTCGATTTACCCAGTTTTCCTGCTGTGTTTTTAACCTGAGTGAAATAAAAATGTAGAATAAAGGCCTTTTAGTCAATTTTTACCATTTATTTAACCAAAATCTGTCTTAAACCAACATAGATTTAGTTTATACGCAGGTCAAAATAAGCCGTTTACTGTTGTCCAATTGGAAAGCATTTTATTTTGTCAGATATTCAGGAAGTGTGTGTTTGCATTCTTCTTACTGCTAGCTTTTCCGTTAAGCCAAAACTCCACTCTGGTCTGGAGAGCTGTGGAAAGTGCTTTAAAAACTCATAGAAGTGAAAAATTAGGAGGAATAAATTCTGGCCATTCCAAACCGTTTAAAACGAACTAGTTCTGTTTTTCACGTTTTTACAGCGCCATTAAAACGTGCATAAGGAGCTCACTTCCAATTCAATAAAAAGGCATAATACCACGTAGCTAACAATGCTCCTCGGGCTAAAGTCCATATTTTCCACAATAGCAATGACAAAAACACAAGCAAATCACATTTTCTGATAAGATTCCCATAAAACGCCAGGACAAACTTCCAGATACTGTGAAAGATAAAGGATCGACTTATGTGTTACTGCATTTTAATGATTTTGTGAAGGTCTTTTTGCTGAAAATCGCTCAAGGATGTTATGCGGACGGCAAGGACATAGAGCCCGCTTACAAAACAGGTAGAGAAATGACAAAAGAAAACTTGTATTGTTGCGTAAAGAACGAAATAAAAAGAAAAAGGAAAGTGTGCTTATAATTCCTGATGTGCGGAGTTCAGATTTAGGGCATAAACGTGATGATTTGTGTTTGTTTTGGTTCTCAAGTCAATTATCCAATTTCGAGAAAGCCAAATGAGCGCCATGGTTTGTGTTGCCAGATCCTACGGTGAAAACCAGTCTATAATGAACCTAAAGCAATTTTCTCTTCTTGCATCTGTCCGCAATTATCAGTTCTGACTTAAATCATGTTAGCACAGGCCTCTACGAGTTTAAAAGCCACACTAGGCAACTTTTCTGGTAGAAATCTATACTATCAGCTGTCAATGTGGAGATGTTACTGTTTTTTTTGTTTTCCATTTAACGTATTTGACATTTATAATTGTTTTTGTGTTTTCATTGCTCTAAAATGTCTTGAAAAACATGTTTTTTTTTACTGGGAGTGAGTCAGTTTTCCACTTATTTGACCTGTTCTTGACATGTTAACGGACCTGTTCGTCGTTATGGAATCCACTCATCAACAAGAGGATTGGCGTTTCTATTCGGGCCGAGACCAGTGCAAACGGTTGGACCTGTTCTTGGCTTGATTAATTTGCGCTTCAGTCGTTATGGAATCCACTCATCAACAAGAGGATTGGCGTTTCTATTCGGGCCGAGACCAGTGCAAACGGTCAAGTCTTTGAAAAGGGTTTGTGTGGACGTTTGTCTGACCAGCCTGTCGGACCCAGAAAGGTCTGGGACTGGACCAAAAAGTGAGAAAAACCTCTTCAAATTTAAGCTACAGCTGCTCATTTGTTGCACGTCTCTCGAAATAAACCTCCTCTCCAAAATTCTCTTAACATTCAGAACGATTTCACAAGAGTTCAGCGCTTTGAGTGTTTGAAATCCATACTGTTTCTCTGTCATTTTATGTTGTTTTTTGCCCTTTTGACACGTAAACAGCCATTTAGGACGGAATGTGACACGGTGTCTCTCAGATTGATTAATCACATTCTCGGAAATCAGGGAGACGTAAACTTCTTGGTAAAGTTTCGTAAGAGTCTGCAGCTCTGGCCGGACTGGTAATGGTGCATGCTTGAATGATTGGTGGTAGTTTTAAGTGCTGATGGGGCAGATTAGCAGCCTCGCTTATGTCCCCGGGGCAGCTGTGGCAACAATAGCAGTTAATTACCAAGTATGAAGAATCTAAGTTTAATGTAATTAGTCTTTTTTGATTGTAATGCTGATGTGCTCTATTCACGCTTATGTCACAAACCAGGAAGACATTTTGGGGCATAAAATCGCAACTTCCCTTGGGCTTTCTTTTTAGGTAGTAGGTTTATTTGGTCTTCCGATAATTGATGTCATTAGGTTTCAAAGAAAAACAAAACCAGAAAAACAGTCATAGGAATTGCAACATTACCATACATAAGGCGCACAACAGAACAAGTGCAGAGGGAAAAACACACCAATAAAATCGTACAGAAAACTCAGGCAATTACTTCTCAGCAAAAAATAAATAAAATAGAACCAAAGCATAAATTTAATGTTATATACAAAATACCCTCAATAAAACTTACATCAGGAGAGAACATGGAAACAGACAAAAAAAGCTTTTCTAAGCTGAAATACCGTCCTGAAGTCGGACTGCAGTAGTAAGTCTGAAAAAATCTAGGAAAAATGAGAAAATGTCCCAGTTTCCTTCATCTCCGTGTCATTGTCGTGTTCCGTTATGTTCGGCTAATCAACAATTCCAACCATACCTCATTTTTCATCATTTCCCCAGTGACGCACATTGTCGCGCACTGTGTACATGCGATTTATAAATGAAAAAACAATAATAGTGTTAAGGGATTTAAAATTGTATTATATTGTATTGTATTTAATGCAATACTGTGGAACATCCAGGAAACACCAGCTTGTGACAAAGTGGGCATTTCTCCTTTTTAAACATGCATTAATTTGTTTAATTTTACACATTTATTAATTTCTTTTAATTGACCAAATCCGACTAAACAAATGCCACTTTTTTGTCATAATTAAATAAGTTTTTTTACTAAAAAGTCACAAAGTGAAGCTTTAAAACCAGATACGGTGCATTTAAATCATGTATGTGATGACAGTTGCTCAGGTGGTGGAGCTTTTGTCCACTGATCAGAAGGTTGGAGGTTCGAATCCCGCTCTCGACACACAAAAAACATCTTTGGTTGAGCCGTCAGGTCAACTGTGACTGTGTGATTTCATCTCCCACAAATGAATGCTGTTGTGTCCTTGAGCATGTGTCCTTGAGCAAGACACTTAACCCACCTCACCCTCAATGTCTGTGTACACTGTTGTATAGTAGTGTACTACTACTACTACTACTACTACTACTACTACTACTACTACTACTACTACTGCTACTACTATGCCTGCTACTGCTACTTCTGCAACTGCAACCACTACTTCTACTACTACTACTACCTCTACTACTCCTACTGCTGCTACTGCTACTACTACTACTACTACTTCAACACTACTACTACTCCTACTGTGCTGCCTACTGCTGCTACTGCTACTACTACTGCTACTTCAACACTACTACTACTACTACTGCTGCTACTATCACTACTACTATGTTAACACTACTACTACTAATACTACCACTGCAGCACTACTACTATTTCTACTACCAATACTACTATTACTGCAGTACTACTACTATTTCTACAACTACTACTACTACTACTACCACTACACAAAAAAACACCATCACTGGTTGAGCCGTCAGATCCACTTTTGCACAAAGGAACGCTGTTGCTGTGTCCTCGGGCAAGACACTTAACCCACCTCGTAACCATTGTCTGCATACACCGGTGTATGAATTTGTGCATGAAGCGATTTGAAGAGACGAGGGCGCCAAATCCAAGATGATTCCAAACCGAACATACGTCTGCAGTCAGTATTTTACCGCTGATCACATTTACTTCAGTGGGTTTGATCACAGAACTATTTCCAATCAACTTCCTAGATCCTCGATTATGCCGGAATCGCCTGCGTTTTCTTGCTCAATGATCCCAAATAAAGCCACATCAGTATATTTTTTCCGCAATTCTCGTCTCGTGTTTGTATTTATCCCGAAATGGCGAGCGCAAACACTTTTATCGCTAACATTCCCACTAAAACCTTAACTGAGCAAACCTGTTTACTCACAAATCCCAACAAGCGACCAAAATAATCTCTTTTATGGACGATAATAAACGCGAGTCATATCCAGGTGTGAAATCATATTCGTTATTAGCGCCGTATCCAAGGCCGTCGTCATAGCCCCACTCTGAGTAATTACAAGTCATTTCGCAGCGGTGTATTTAAGTCTAGCGCTAAAAGTACCAATATGCTCCAAAACTGCACGGAGAGCCCTGCTTGATTTCGCTCTACCCAATTAGCGTGCCCCCCTCTGCGAATGGAAAAACCGGCATAACGAGGATGCATATGCAGAGGAGAGGGAATAATTAGGAGCAAAAGGTGGAGAATCTTGGCACCCCTGGCAACGCAGCAAGAGCCCAAACTAGGCTGGTCTATTTATTATTCACACGCTGCACGCTAAAAAACAAGAAGTCAATTAAATATAAGATTCATTTATTCAAATTAGGGGCATGTGATTTCAGATACGGAGAGAAACGGCTCGTGCTAATTGGTGTTAGGCTTGTTTGTTTAAGAAGGGGATGACCAAAGAGAACGCAACACTTGGTTTATAAATGCAATGTAGACTCTTTTTTTTTTTTTTTTTTTTTTTT
>KN492270.1:336-13572 GCA_000787155.1 Scartelaos histophorus
AGCTGTTTAATGTCACACTGTGGAACATTCCAGGCAAAGCAATGACATCTCCATAGCAACATGAAGCCAGAAAAGTTACACAATGCACCTTCTTTACTCTAATCTTTACTCTATTAAGCACATTTTACAGCGGATACTTTTTACTTTTACTTCATTATATTTGAGAAAAGGTATCTGTACTTTCTCCACTACATTTTAGATTTTAGACTTATTTGTAACGCATTTAATTTGAGTTTCCATCCCAACTTTGAGCAAACCAGGTACACAAACAAACAAAAAAGCTACAAAAATTAATAAATCAATTGAATAGCTAAAAATCCCCAAAACTCTTAATCAAAATCATGGCATTTCATCCTTTAATTGCTCTAAAACTCTCTGCAAAAATCTTTTTGCTTTTTAAGTATATTTTCAAACAGGTACTTAAATCGTTTTACTTAAATAGATTTTTCATGTGATAGTTTAACTTTTGCTCGAGGAATCTTTTGCCCCAGTACTTGTACTTACTGTCTGTGGTGAGTGTGTTTGAAAATATAAAGCCCCCATTGTGTCACTTTTGTTTGCTCTTTAAAGTTCATACCAAATATAGCAAAATAACATTACACTGTCAGCGGTCACGTCCTTTAAATCTGATTATGATCTAATTTTTGAGTTATAAGACCATTAAAAGGACAAAAAATGAAATAAATTAATCTTTCTGATCTTGAAGGGCTCATATGAAGCACATTTTTGATCTATTTTTTGAGATGTAGAAGTGTAAGAAGGAGGAATAAAAAATGTTGTGATAGAAACGAAACAACTCCAGGCATGTTGTTGATGATTTAACAACTTTATAACGTGTTTGAAAGTTTGCGAGAGTCAATTTGACGTGAATATAGGCCCTTTTTTACAATCTAAAACCTCCAGAAATGAGATAATAATCAGATTTTGGTGCACATCTGAACATAGCCACTGTCACACCATTTAAATGTATTTATTTATTTATTATTATAACCAAAAAATAGTTGTAAATGTTATAAAAATGTATTGTAGTTTTGTCATTTAAAGAATTACTGCATTTGAAAAGCTAATCTAAAGGGTACTCTATGTAAATGATGTAGTTGCCATGGCGACAGATGGTTTAATGCCGCACAAGGAACATACCAGGCAAAGCAATAACATTTCCTCCATCATAAAAGTTGCACAGAGCAGTTTTCATCGGTGAAAGCTGCTCTCTCAGTTATCTCGGAGATTCTTTTCTACAAACTTAGTAGGATGTAATAATTTATAAGGTAAAACAAGGCCACAGTAGCTCCACAAATTCAGCCTGAGATTTATATTTTCTTTTACTGCAGGTGATGAAGTTGTTTGGAGCAGTTCCAGAGAAGATTCCGATGAGGCGTCTGTATTTCATGTCTGGCGCTTTTGAGTCCATCTTAAATACCCCTGTTTCGCCATTTCCACCTTAAATAACCCTGCTCGTCTCATACAGGCCCGAGAGTCCCTGAGCTGTGAGTCCATCTGTGGTGTGGATCAGACAAGAGCTGGTCCACGTCCAGCTTTAAACCACCGCGGAGCCAATACAGGAAAACAGGAGGGGGCAGGCAAATAAGAAGCACATTTCATCATAGTTTTTAAAAGAGTGCTGCAATGATAACATAATCTGAGTTGCCAGAGCTTGACCGAAGAAGTTTTTCTCATTCTCAGGCCTCATCTTCAGTAATACGTATTAGAGTCATTTTCGTTGCGGATGCAGTGTTCGTCCACACTAATCCGACGGAAAACGGCTCCAGAGACGAAACAGTCTGGTGCCGCCAGCTCCCACGAATTCATCTGAGTGTGGATCTGATCTGGCTCTGTGGGGATGCCTGAAAACACTGATACGCTGACGTAGGAGCTCTAGTTGCCTCCTTATTGGACCACGTCACTGTGACTTCCTGATTCGTGACATCGGTCATGTGATGCTATTACAGAAAAAAGTTTAAACAATAGATGAATGGCAGACAGCGTAGCTAGAACTACTCGCTCGTCGGCCATAGAACAATTGAACCTCGTCGTCGGTCCATGAAAAGACTCGGATGGTCGTCGGTCCATCGTCCTCGGCTCGGAATCGACTGCTGCAACTTCAGGCACGGTGCTTCATTTCCTTGTTTTTACCGCACACATAACGTCATATCACCGTGTGGGCAGATGGACATAGAAACGACGTGTCTGGACGCAAATAGTTTCCGATACAGTGTTATAGTGATTGGTTTCACTGTAAACATAAACCTCAGTACTGTAGCACTCAAGGCGCTCATTAAACCAACTGGACTGACTCTATTCAGGCTCTCGTCACAAACCAGGAAGACGTTTGAAAACATGCCATGACATTTCCGTTGTAGTTCCCGACACTGGGCTCTACCAACTGTGATCAAACCACTGAAATAAATGAGGCGTTAAAATGAAGATTGCATGCATATGTGCTGTTTGGAATCATCTTGAATCTGGCGCCCTCGTCTCTTCTAATCACATGTATGTTGTGCATCAGTGCAGAAATTAAGAAAACTGATGTACGATTGGAACTGTTGATTAGCCGAACATGGAAGTTGTCATCGCATCTTTCCAAACATCTTCCTGGTTTGTGACATCAGCGTGAATAAAGCCTCTTAAAGTTTAAAACTGGCAACCCAAATGAGACGGATGTGAGGCTCTTTTGGCTTCTTAATCATCTTGAGAACCAAAACACCAAATAAATGCAAACATTTTTGTGATTTTGTCATTTTCACTCGTTATTTTTGCAACTTATTTTGAATTTATTAATACAATTTATATTTGTGCTCTTTATTATTATATTATATTGTGATGTGTGAGCAACTGCATCCAAATAATTTCGCTTGCGGATCAATAAAGTTGAAAGAATGAAAAGAATGAATAAGCATTACCGTTGTTATCAGTTAACGCTCTATTTGATTTGTACGTGTTTACTTTGTATCTAGGAAAAATGTTATGTCAGGCTTATGGAATTTTTTTTTTTAAAGGGAAAACAGTTTTGGAGCCATAATCAAACCAAAAAGTTAAAATTTAAATAAAGAAATAATTACTCATTACGTTTAATAATGACAAATGTTATGTATTAGCTTCAGTATTAACACAGAAATTATAAACTGCGAGCGTTTTTGTAAAATAAGAAAGACGCTAATCTCCGTTTACAAAATGCAGGTCATGGTCTCCCCTTCAAACTTCACTGTATAATTTTTCATCGGTTTATCACATGAATAATTAGAGCAGCACACTGGACCCACACAGATCATAAAATGGAGTTTGGGAGCCTCTGCGGAGTGGCCACAGGTAGCAGACGATGCACCGTAAGCGGAACTGCGAAGGAAAAGCTTCTCCCCTGTGTCCGCCGAGTTATTTCTGTACAGCGGTAACAAACTCAGCCAGAACTCACACTGCTACCAACAGTAAAGACTCCGACTACCTCATACTGGGCTTGTGCTGCTCTTAGGCCTGTCAAAAGTATCGAAAATCAGATACTAATCGATACTAAAGCTAGCATTGAATCTATATTCTTATTTGAGCGGGTATCGGCATTAAAAAGTCACATTCACAGGACAGAAATGAACCTTAGCTATCTTGAGCTGTATCAGAACAAGTACATAGACTAACCCTCACTGCCCATGGACCAGTACTGAACCTGCCTGGAACACTGAGGGATTACACAGATATAAAGTAATACAAAAGTACTATTATTTAATGCTGAAAATCACATTCTATTGTATAAAGAAAGTGTATTTTATTATCTTTCTATCAAATTGAGTCTATTTCTTAGTATTGAAATGACATCACTACACAATAAATATATCCTCCTGAGACCCGGCCCATTCATTTGTGTCATTTATAGTGGACATTTGCCCCATTTACATGAGAGTTTTAAATTCAATTAAAAATCATTTAATTCGGAATAAAAATTAATTCTGCTAACCCTAAGACCATGATTATTCGGAATTAAACTTTATTCTGATTTAAGTGGGTAGTTTATTCTGATTTTAAATCCAGTTTAATAAATCCTGCGATCATGTTTATTACGTTTTAAAAATAATTCTGGTCGTTCAGCGCATGTTTGTTGGGTCGTTCTTCTGATGCCATGACATGGAAAAAAAGGCTTTAGTCTCAAACAAACAATTTTTCAGTATAAGTCGCTGTAAGAACTACAGATAATGAAAAGAGCGAATGGCAGAAAAAAAAAAAAAGCTGAAAGAAAAAGCAAAACGGCGGTGGCAGCTGATTGTGTTTTCTTCTGTAGATGTAAATACGTTTGTGTCTCTGTCCAATCAGAATCTTCCCAAGAGAATAAAGCAGATTTAACGTGTTTTCCATGTAAGCTTTAATTCGGAATTATTATTTCCATGTAAACTCGAATAATTTAAATCCAATCTATTTAATTCGGAATAATTTAATATGTAATTAAAAACATCATCTTTCATCTTTGAGACAGATTCTTAATGGAGTCTTAATGGAGTTTCTTCTTAGGGCTGGGGGATTTTAATGTTCCATCATGTCCAGGGAAAAAAAAAAAAAAGTTATTTTGTGGCTGCATTATGCTGAAAAAAATAAAATAAATTAAAAGTGAGTCTAAAAACTTGTTGAGGCGACTGTAGAAGCTTGTCCTGCAGAGAAAAGTTGCTTTTGTTCAGTTGTTAACGTCACATTGATTTAACACCAAAATGCCCCCGGTGTCCATTAAAATAAATAAATAAAATGAACAAAAATCTAAATGCTAAGGTGTTCATTTACTCCAAGTAGATAGAAAAATTGCAAAAAATATACATTGCAATACACTTTTTT
Organism: Scartelaos histophorus; assembly: GCA_000787155.1. Classification (NCBI taxonomy): domain Eukaryota; kingdom Metazoa; phylum Chordata; class Actinopteri; order Gobiiformes; family Gobiidae; genus Scartelaos; species Scartelaos histophorus. The sequence goes on from KN492270.1 coordinate 5,143, forward strand.
CCTCCGCGTCACAGGAGGATATAGGGTCGTGTACTGGTAGTAGTCATGTGCTCTGTCTCTGGAGGTACATGCACTTTCATAACCAAAAAGAAGTACTATAAACCAAAGCTGATGTCACACATGATCCTCGCTGCATTTCCTGTGTTAAAGGCACTATGAATAGAATAGAAGTTAATGTAAAACCTGACAAATATGTGTAGCAATTCACGAAGAGAGAATCAAACTGTTAAAGAGCTTATATTACGCTGTTTCCTATGTTATAATGGTGTTTCTTCATCAAAAACACACGTTTAACACAAAAATCCCGCATATTTAGTCTGTGCTCTTCTCTCAAACACACAGTTCCACCTTGTGATGTCATGTGGTGATACAGGAAGTGCCCCAGAAATCTTCGCTAGAATCATTTATGTGAAATAGTAGAATTGCCAATCTCTACTGAACTAAAAAGTTAAAAAGCAGCTTTAGAGATGCAAACAGACAGTCCATAATGCGTTTCTCTGTATTTTAAAGCTGCAATGTGTAACTTTTCTAGTGTGGATCAAGTTATAGGTCAGATCTGTGGAGAGGCGACCCCTTTCACAGCCAGAATGCCTGATTTTATTTTATTTTATTAGGTATTTTTGAGCAATATAACAATCTGTAATCTAGTAAATGTAAGTTAGAGCTGCCTAATGGAACATTCCAGGCAGAGCAATGACGTATCCATAGAAACAAACAAAAAGTCACGGATTGCACCTTTAAAAATCGTGCTATACAATATATATGGGTTGATTACAGTTCGGGAAAGTAATCTATCGTATAAATGTGTTGCCAAGACGATGGGACAGATAATATTTTGTTAGTATTCTCCACTGTCTCACACACAGGCAGGAAGCGCACTAAACGAGCCCCCTTCTTGTTGTGCACAGCCCTAATTACCCACAATGCAGCGGGGATCGATGTCCAAATTGACAGCGCTCGAGCAGACTGCGGCGTGGTAAATGCTTATTGACTGTTAGCGTCTGTGCGATCAAAGCTTTAGCTAACACAAAGCACTCAGCTCGGTGCGAACGGGGGGCTGAGGAGGGCTGTGTGCAAAGAGGAAAAAAAAAAAGAAAAACATGGCCGACAAAGAGAGGTCCACGTCTCCAGGGCTGTGTGGCATTTGAGTCTGTCAGCTCCGCTCCAAACACAGCGTCCGTCTTATAAACAACAAATCCAACGTGACATTCAACACAGAAGAGAGATCGCAGGGACATTCGCATATGTTCTGTGGGAAAAAATGAATATTACTTCGTTTCGTTGCTCAAAAAATACAAAATGTACAGTTGTAGCGCAGCAGCTGATCTATAACAAATCACCACTTTTCCCATATAGCTTAAAATGAAGTTTTTATAGATGCATTGGGGAACTTTTCTGGTGGAGGGCTCATCAAATCCTTATTCCTTTGTCTGGAATGTTTCAAAGTTTGGTATTAAACCTTTTCATCTTCATGGAGACTAAATCAGACCAGGTTACAGGTCAGATCTGGCAACCCGGCTCACACACAGGTATTTTTCCATTATAAAACCACCTGTAATGTAGAGCATATCCATAGAAACAAGCTGGGGATGGACCTCCAACTAAAAAACCTTTAAAAGTAGAAAATAGAGATGAATTTAGGTGTGTATTAGGCTCCATCAAAGCATGATAAAAAATAAAGTCTCAAATAACCTCCATTAGAACCCTGCATTAGGTTTTAGTATCCAAAAGATGATTTGGAAGAAATATAATGTTTCAGAGGTTGCTCAAGCTGCATGAAGTTTCCTGGAACTTCTAAGTTTTTATAGACTAAGTAATTTTTATGCAAGTTTGGTTGTTTTTGCAGAATAAAATGACAAATGATTTGAATACGCCTTATTTACTTGGTTCGCTATAGGACAATTTTCAAGTCTTGGCCAGATATGGAACCAAATGCAGGGTTCTAATCTGGAGAATCTTTTTTTGGACAATCCTAGTGTGTTTCTGCAGAGGTTTTGCTTTGGCTTATGTACTAGTATATGAGCTGAGGGGTCTGGAGCCAATAAGGATATTAAAAACGACTCTAAATATAGCATAATATGGGCCTTTAAAGCTCATTAAAGTGTAGTTATTAGAAAGTGGTGACAAAAACACTGTGCCTGCCCACTGTTGCCACATTCATTTAACACATAGATCTAATTAGTGCGTTACGTTAATAGGAGTGAAGCGCTCTCGGCTCCTCAGGCCTGTCAGGACCGGCCCTCAGCTCCTCTGGGACTTTAGGATCAAACACATCTACACTGGCACCTATGGGAGCCCAACAAGCACAAAATACTGTCGCTAGTCTGAAGATCTCACGTCACATATACTCTGTAAAGTCTAAGTTATCATAAATGTGGTCCATCAAACTGCATATTTACCTGGAGCGTATTTATGTCAGAAAAATTTAAAAGTACACCATGTAACTTTTCATCTTTGGAAAAAACAAAATTCGCTGCCAACAAGATGCTTAATCTGGCTCGATGAAGCTGATTTTTTTATTGATAGCGAAATGTTGGCAAGTCCAGTCGTTTTAGTTTCACTCGCTGATAATATCTTATCCTTGGATGTCTCAAAAGGCGCCTGTAACATTTAAAATTTTTCTCAAATAAATATAAACTGGCTCCAACACAAATCCTGCTCTGGACTTCTGAATGGATCTTGTTAACTAAAGACTTCAGGCAGGGGTAAATTGGTAAATTAAAGGTGCATTGCGTAACTTTTTGGTTGGGGGTCCGTCAACTGCTTCTTTCTATGGATATGTCACTTCTTTGCTCAGAACAGTACGACATTGAGCAGTTCTACTTTACATTTATTCAATTACAGATGGTTTTATAGCTCAAAAACAGCAAAAAACAGGCATTCTGACTGAACAGTGTCGCCTCTCCACAGATCTGACCTGTAACTTGGTTTGATCTGATCTCCATGTAGATAGAAAAGTTTAATACTGTCTTGTGACACATTCTCGACAAAACAAATAAGACAAATAATAATCCACAAGAAAATTTACACATTGTCCAAACTTCATATTTTAGTGATTCTTGACTTCAAACACATTTAGTTGCATTAAAACTTATCATAACTTAGAAGACATCAGTTCTCAGCATATCTCGGCATATACAGAATTGGCCCCAGAACAAAGGTCCCGTAGAAAAAAATCCTTCATACAGAACAATATTGAACACTTGGCATTTATCTCAACTTTTAACGCTTGTTTGATTTGTGCACAGTGTTTGGCCTTAATGAGTTTTAACGAAACGATAAGACTGAGCCACTGTAGATATGAACTACTGTTAAATATGTAACTTCTGTATCAGCCCAACCCCAAAAGTAAACCGCACAGATAAGAAATCACCTTTGACAAACACGGACCACGTTTATATTGAACTATACGTTAACTTCATGTCTCATTAACTGCAGGAAACAATGGGGGTTGCTATGGGCGACGGAAGATTATATCGACAAAGGACAAGCAGATCAATTCAGGTTTACTGCTACTGAATATAACGACTACTACAAAAATGTCACAGATAAATACTTATTTATCTGTGTTTATGCTTAATATGCTTAAAAGTCGTTGAATCACAAAATTTAATTCGTTTCCATAAAAACTGAACATTAAAATGCTCAATTTTGTATGTTTTAAGGTTCTATATAACGCAAAATGGACTCTTGTGAGCTTTAACTCGAGTTATAATGTTGATATTTCCTCAAAATCATACCTGAAGTTGTATTTTCTTTTTCATTCTCATTATTAGTCTGTCGCCATCTCCGAAGCTTAAAATGCTCCGTTCCACCTTGTGATGTCATGAAGCAGTAATTTTAACAACTTTTTATATTTTGTTCAGTAGAGATAGAAAAATTCCAGAGTTGAAAATCTCCAAATCATTTTAGTGAAGTTGCAGGAAGTTTAAAAACATACTGGAGCACTTCCTGTATCACCACATGACATCGCAAAGTGGAACAGTGTTTGCAGTTTGATAGAAAAACTCCTAAATCTGAAGGTTTTGTGTGTTAAACATGTGTGAATGAAACAAAACACAACTCCAGGTTTGTTTGTGATGAGGAAACAACATTAAAAATCAGAAAATAACGCAATATGGGCCCTTTAATGTTAGGACACCCGACGGACCTAAAGGTTGGTAGTCCGATTCCCACTCGACTTCACCATATTCCCACTCTCAACATTCTTGAATCCCTATGTGTTAAAACTGAGCTGGAGAACAGATCAGGATTTGATGGTAGAATTTGCTTTTTATTGGGTTGTAGTATCAAAAATCGATATCAAAACTAGTATCGAAACTGGATACTCATTTGAGCTGGTATCGATACTACAAAAGTCACATTCAAATGAACTTCTCAATCATTTTAGAACAATCTTGTGCTACATCAGAATAAAAAAACAGTCGCTTTTACGCCAGAAAGATTCGAGCGCGACTTTGTTAACAGACGCAGCAGATCTTTTTTAAATCCGAATGCAAACAAAACAAAAGAAATGGCGATCGATACGAGCAGGATTTTCGCTTTGCATTTTTACAGCCCTCTGAGAAGCTCCGACTTCATTTGAGGCCATAATGTGCTGATGTTTGGCAGGGGGCCAGTGGTGGAGGAGCGATGAGCGAGAGGCCGCTCTGTCTCCGAGCCAAGCCCACAAACACACTCCGACGCGGGGGAGGACGAGGTGAGACGCTCCCCCTCCCCCGTCCGGGACACATGCGAGGGTCAGAAGGTCAAATCATTAACAAGACGGAACAGAGTGGAGGTGAGAGGACACGCCGCTTACAATTAACTAGAGGATTTGTGTGGAAGAGTGAGCCAAAATGAGCCTGTAAATGTCTGAGGTTCAAGACTCGCACAAACAGAAATGGAGCTTAAAATGAACTCTTATTGGGCAGATAAAATGAGCCATCTAAAAGAGATTTGCTTGCGTCTGCTAAAGAGTTTAATCTCTACACCCATGGATCTTTAGAATTCGCACTTTTGCACTATACTTAATACTTAATAAAAGAAACAACATCACCCTAAACATTAAAACAAAAAAGAGAAAGGGTGCAGATCACGCCAGCTTCTGAGTTTTTTTTCATTTATTTACAATGTCAAGTGCATAAATCTATCTTTGACATTTATATTAAGCATTTTTAGTAGTTATTTTTTATGTACACAGCAAAAACTGGAGGGTAAAATATTTCAGAGTTGCTTTTAACATACAAAGTGTTATTTTAACTATTTGAAAGTTAAATGGGGGTTTGAGTTGGGTTTTTTGAGCTGATATGATTGAAGTTAATTCAACTTCCCTTAGTGTTAATTTGGCACCTCTCACCCACCACTTCAAAGTCACATGAGAGAAGATCAGTTTGAACCAGTTTTGGACAGAATTTCAACTTAAATGAACTAAAATAAAGTATAAAAATAAAGCATCTGTGTTGTTTAGCTAAATCAAGATGACCCTACAAAGTGTGATCCGTTTACTCTCAAAATGTTAATCTAACTCTTGATTTTGGGGTTAAACAGGAACTTTCCAGTGTTATTTAACATTTCCAAAAATGTTAAATTAACTCCAGAACAGACTGGATTCATATAAACCCTGAGAAAACGATAAAATTGATTCTGTGAGAGTCAATTTTAACACTCCATTTTTTGCTGTGTACGTGAATTGGCTACAACCATAAAAAATGTCATGTGGTGCGTGCGAAAATAACTTTTAAATGGTTTTAAAATGTCATGGTGCGTGCGAAAATAACTTTTAAATGGTTTTATTTTCTAAAACATGGTTCAAGAAAGCTGAAATTTCATGTGAGACTAAAAACCCTATAGAAAATATTCCACAAAAGAAAGAAAATAAATTATGATTAGAAAAAAAATGATTAGATTTAGTGTCATTTTAAAGAAGTTTAAAATCAGCAGTTACTACAGGTATGTGGGGAATTATTATGAAATTTTAACCTTTTTAACTGAAGAAATTGTAATTGGACACACGTCATGTCATTGACCCTAAAACTGTACAATGAAGTAAGTACTAAAGGTGATTAAAGATGCACAAATCACTCCAAATACAACTTCTGTGGGTTAAAAGTCTATTTTGTGTAATGGTAAGATAATACTTAATAATATTAGGCTATATATGTGATAATCAAAATCTCCAAAAAAACAACATTTTTTGCTTTATCTTCCATTTTTTATGACTAAAGTCTGGTTCCTCCTTCATTTCTATCCCCGCCCTCACCAGGTTAAACTTAAAGCGTGTGAGTGTGTGCTGAATGGCAAACGCCAAGAATGAGTCTTCACTTGGGGCCGGTCTGACTCACGCTGGTGTAAAAACATCAGGAGGGGCAGAAATCCTCAAACACAGACATGAATGAACTGTGTCAGACCTGACTCACTCCTCTGGCTCTGCTGCTGCTGCTGCTGTGGCCACTGGGAAAGCGAGATTCATTCAACAAACTCTACACACACCAAAGGAGATGGAAACAAAACGGCACATGGTTGGATTTTTTTGAAAGACGACATTTTGTCTGCGGTAACGGGACGATGTCGGTGGTAACTTGGTGTTTATGCACCACACTGCTGACAGAGATGACGTACAGATTCATGTCAAAAAATCCTAACTATCCCTTTAAAAGCCATACAAGGCTATGACATATCCAAGGAGACAAGCAGGTGGTGGAACTTCTGCAAGAAAAGTTCCTCAGTGAACCTTAAAGTTATATTTTTGGACCTTTTAGAAAGCAATATTGATCTAAAACACCATAAAGGAGCCCATCTTACACTATTTTCACATCTAGGTTATAATATTGTTTCCTCATCACAAACACAGTCGAATTTTTTGAATTCGTACATGTTTAACGCACAAACCGGCATATTTCTTGTCACAAACAGAAAACCCTCTGCTCCACCTTCTGATCAAATGGTAATACAGGAAGTGCTCCACAGCGTTTTTTAAACACCATCACTAGAACCATTTAATGAATTTCAGCCTTGGAATTGCCAATCTCTACTGGAAAAAAAGGTTTAAAAAAAAGGTAAAAAGGTGTAAAAAAAAAAAAAGCAAGTAACTTGAAAACTGAAAAGAGCATTAGAGGAGCACTGTGAAACTTAATTCGTGAAGGGTCCATCACCTTGTCTCCATTGAGATGTGCCTGGAATGTTCCACAGTAAGGCCATAAATGAATCTTGCAAGCCAAATTATTGGTTTAGATTTGTGGATTTAAGATATTTTTGAGCCATAAATAACACCTGTAGCTGATTAAATACAAAAAAGATAAGTTTAAAACCAAATTCTGGATAGTTTAAACCGAAACATTTGCATCTCCATGGAAACAGAAAAGTTACACAGCGCACCTTTACTCTCACAGCCCTACGCTCGGATTAGGTTCAATCCAGTCTAACTTTTGAAAGGAAAAAAAAATCAGTTTCTTTTCGACATCGGGAGAATTGAATCGACATTCTCCACTGTGAAGAAGCAGAGAAATGGAAAAATCCCTGTGAGACCGGAGCTCGGGATGAAACGGAAAAGGCCAGTGGGGTTTACAATGTTCAAGAGAGCGAGAGACTTCAAACAAGATGGAGGATTTCATGTCACTTTGTAGAAAGACGAGGACGATCAAACACAGAGGTCTACGGGTTCGTTTAGCATCGATCTGTCCGAATGTATGATTAGAAATGTAAAAAGAACATTTCACACCATCGATATTATAGAATTGTACTGATATTATACAAGGGAGGTGGATGGTTCTATAGAAATGCCCAAACTAGAGACGTTTGTGAAGTCTGGGTGGTACTGAAACCAAAAAATCTAACTTTTTAAGAAGCGTAGCCACAGAAAAACTTGTCGGCAAGATTAGAACGACCAACATTTCAAGTAATTTAAAGTGAAATTTAAGTTAAGCCAAACCCTAATAATGCAATAGTCTTATTAATGGGCTTTTCCAGATGTTCTCAGTCACTTTACAATTTCTTACAATTTCTTACAATTTCTTACAATTTCTTTAAAATTTCTCTCCAAACTCAGTGCTAGCAAAGTATATATTATATTTTAATCATTTAAGCAGCAATATCAAAAACAAATCACACATTTTGAAGCGTGATATGTCGCTGAAGAAATTATAGACGATAAACGATCATATTGAAACTACTTTACGGCACTGGAACAAAAACCCAAGAGCAGATTTAAGCCAAAAACTCTTCTAAATCTACAATATTATTAAAAAAAAATAATTGATAGCCAATTGAGACACTTTAGTACTTAGTTTGAATCTGTAAAGAGTCATAGAAGTTATTAATAGAAGCTTCTACAACTCAAATCTTAACCAAAAATGTTCTCGTAATAGTGAAAAATACTGTTCTGGCTTCCATGTATTGAAGTGGGTATAGTGCGGTTATAGCAGGAGTTGCAATTGTTGAAAAGGGACTAAA
>KN492271.1:0-25454 GCA_000787155.1 Scartelaos histophorus
ACCCTCAAAAACTATTTCAGTATCATGATGAATATAAACAGATAATTGATTGATTGATTGACAAGTTACCTGATACTTTTCTAAGAAAAAGATAATTACTCTATCGATTCAATACAATTCCATATGAAAGCAAGAACATTATATTCTGGGGCTCAATATGAATCATCTGTACATTTTCTTAACATTAATGAAGAGATTTACTTTTGTCATAATATGATAAGATTCGAGGTGCAGAGACTTAAATATGTTCATTCTATTATTTATTTATTTCAACTCAGGCTTTTTAATGATACTATCTATTTAAAAACAGTTTAAAAACATTTTACTGGGATAATCCTCCTATTTTCATGAAGGCATTAAGTAGTTTAAATATTTTTGTTATATTTCTCTGTAATGATATATTGTGCCTAAATAGCCTACTAAACTTTGCCGTGCACTCTGAGATAGAAGTTAGTGGCGTGCACCCACACTCAGAGGGACACTGGCACTAGCTTACGCCACTGCTCCTTAAACCAGTCATGTGAAAAGACCTGCTCATTTCTGCAAATCTGATTACATCTGCAAGCCCGAACCTGCAAGACCACACAAACACACACACAAACACACACACACACATTGAACAGCAATGGTAGAAGAAGTACTTAATTTTCGTATTTAAGTAAAAGTATCACAGAAAAAAATCTACTTAAATAAAATTATTAAAGTACCTGCCTAAAAATGCACTTAAAGAATAGAAACTAGTGCTGTCAATCGATTAAAAAAGTTAACTTGCAATTAATTGCAAATTAATCGCAAATTTTTGTTCCTTGAATCATCATTTTAATACTCTTATCCACATAGAAAAGTGGCTTGCTTTGTGCAAATGTTGTTTTTTATTATTGCAAACTATAACAACTGTTGCCTCCATGAGTTTATGGATATAATAACAGGATGGATCAGTGAGGACAGTCGGAGACCAGAGGCTGCAAAACGTCTGTCACTGTCCACAGTCCTTATCAAAGATAAGCATGGATTCAGTGTATGTTTTGGAACAAACTTGATATTGCACTTACCTATATGAGGTAAATAAATGAAAAAAAAAAATGTTTTATCGGTCATGAAGAGCCTTAATCTTGCAATAAAAAAAAAAATATGCCGTTAAATGTGTTTTGTGTTACCTTGTATAATGCAATATTTTTGACAGCACTAATGGAAACAAAAGTATTTTGCAGAGATTTTAAGATTTTCTGTGAATTTGGTTTCTCAAAGTTAGGATAGAAACTCATATTAAATGTGCAAAAACTCACAGCCATTTCAGCTGGTCTCAGACCAAAAAGAAAAGAACTTTTTAACTCTTTAGTGCAGATCTAAAATGTAAATGAGAATGTAGAGACACGCGTTCTCAAATGTAGTGAAGTAAAAGTAAAAAGTGTCCATTGTAAAATGTACTCAAGTTAAGTACAGATGCCTAAAATTTGTAGTGAAGTACTGCACTTTTACTTTTGTACTTTGTTACCTTCCACCACTGCAGGAACAGACTGGAGGTCCACACAATAAACATTTTAATCCCACTTTGCCTCACAATCCCTATTGCTAAACAAAACAGAAATGGAAATAAAATTTATGCTAATTTCAAGCATCAAGTGATTACTTTAAACTAAAATGAGATGATTTTTGCTTCTCTGAATGTAGTTGTGGTAGTGCTTTCTTTGAACAGTATTTGGCAGTGCACATGAGGAATGAGCACAAGTGGAAACATGTTTATAGCAAGATTAGCGGGAATGAAATGATACATGATTCGCAAATGATTCAAATCCTATTCAAGTTACCAAACGCTATTAAAAAAGGGATTAAAAAACAGTCTTCGCTGCTGAAATGGCCGTCATACAGCTACATGTGATAGGGTGTTTGTAATGATGAACAGTGACCGCAAGTCTCCCCCAGTTTGCCACAACACACAGCTAATTCAATGCGCTCCTGGCATACTCTAGCTAACAACTAAATCTAATTCACTTTTGCAGCCTTTCCAATATATTCTCTCTTTCATGTTCAACAAATCAGATCAGAATCTCATAAGCCCGATCAGATCACACGCGATCCAAAATCCTAAATATGTCCAGAAAAGGCATTTCAAACGGAGATATATTACTGCAGAAAATACTGCGTTGAACAATAATGTAGGAGACTACTTTATGCCACTTTCACAAAAACTCTAAAGCAGGATAATCACAGTAAATCCTTTCCTAAGTGAAGAATATTGCAAATAAAATGAAATGGCACAGTGAAATAATTAAAGGTCCACAATGTATATGTTTCTGGTGCAAGTCTAATACTCGCCTCCCATCGCACAATAAAATAAAATACAGTATCTTGAAAAACAGTAATTCTTACAGTCCATAAATATGACCTATTACCTGAACTAACTGTGTCACCTGCTTGTCTCAGATCAGTTAAATGTACCATACTGTGGACCATCCTAGACTACATGTGTCAAACTCAAGGCCCGCGGGCCCAATGTGGCCCGCCATGTCATTTTATGTGGCCCGCGAGAGCTTCAAAGGTCTGAGTGTCTAAAAAGAAATAGGTCAAAAGCCGCTTTGACCAAAAACTACATTTCCCACAATGCCTGTCGACTATAAGCATCTGCACCGCGGACAGTACAGGGTCGTGGCACGGCCGTCTGTACGGGCACCACGGACTGTCCGGACTTGATGGGGGCAGCGTGGAACTCACTGTCCTCTGTTCATGTGAGTTCACAGCCGTCGGTGTGACTGTGTTCAGCCTGTATATTTGACTATAGCTTTAAACAGCATTTTGTCGTTGTCTTGAATCCTTTAACTGTCTCTCATGACAAAGTAACATAATCAGCAATGTTCCTACAAGACAAAATACACTTTTTATTAGTCTAACTAATAAAAACAACACAATGAATCTTTTTGGAAAATATGGAGCAATTTGCTCTAAAATCATAAAAAGTTATAATTTAATTAACTGATTAATCAAAATCTATTAAATAGATTTGCGTTTATCTGTACAAATATTTGGACTTATTGCTATTTTTGAGGAATATATGCCACAAGTTTTCTGATCCGGCCCCTTTGGGATCAAAGTAGGTTGGATATGGCCCCCGGACCAAATGAGTTTGACACTCCTGATCTAGACAAATGAATAAAGACAATAAAGCAAACAGGCAAGCAACCCACCTGCAGAAAAGTTACATTATGCACCTTTAAAATAATTACCCATAGCAAGTCCATACACAGATACGAATGACTTAACCCTCCACAGCTCAGGTGCTAAATAAATAAATAAATAAACGGTACATTTTGTAATAATAATAATTACAGTGACAGTCCTATAAAGCATATGAGCTACAGTAGTTTCTCCTTGTGAAGGTCAGATGAAGAGGGTGGGTGGCAGGAAGCAGTGACAGTGAGATGACAGAGGTTCAACATGTGAGAAGGTTGAGATGGTGCAGGACAGCAGATAAGGGGACAGAGAAGGACACGCTCTGTATCCCGTCCTGTGAATCCAGGAAGACCTCAGTCATCCCTCAGATCAGCTGGCCCACCTGGACCAGATCAGGTTCAGTGGGCTTCACCAAACAGGGACCCGAGAGGCGACTGTAGTGACAATGTGGGAGTGGGGTCTAAATGTACAGTGTTTTTCTTGTGAAGGGTGTATTATATTTGCTTCTTTCTTGTTTCCATGAAGATGTTATTGATTTTCCTGGAAAGTTCCACAGTATCACATTAAACCTAAGCCTCTGAACACAGCAGATGATTGAGCTGTGGTGGTGATGCAGCTCAGTGTACGGATACTAGTTTATTCAATATATACTCTTCAGCAATAAAGCCATCTGTAACTGAATAAATGCAAGATTTAAGTTTAAAAGCCTATATGACACTATCTGATGTGAGGCCATATGGTAATACAAGCTCCACTGTGTTTTTAAACTCCATACATCTTACATTCATTAAAATCATTTGGATCATTTCAGCCCTCGAATTGCCAATCTCTACAGAACAAAAGATAAAACTACTGCTTCGTGACATCACAAGGTGGAACAGATCATCCCGAGTTATGGAGATGTACACACTAATAATAAAGGATTACCCAATATCTATCAAAAGAAATGATTCACGAATAAAAAAAAGACAATTTTACCCAGTTCTAAGGTAATTACAGTCATACAAGTTCAGAGAGAAGGGCAAATAGAGCCATGGCCAAACTTTTACATACAGTTTCATGGTATACTAAAAACTATGGACTAAATTATTCCCATTAAACTAATCCATTTAATCACTAATTCATTCCAAACATTCTTATTTTCCAGCTTATCTGATTAATTCCACCATAACGTTACTGTAAATGCTTAGATACGGTCCATTCTCCGGCTGCAGTCCCCAAAACAGACTCGGTGTAAAGGTAAAACACAGCGCGATGCATTATCTCCATCTGGACTGCATTTCCTGTGCTCCGGGTTGGCACTTGGCCGCTCCTGTTTCACACTGCTGCATCTCTCACTGTGTGGAAACAACTGACTCAAGTAAAAACAGGTTACATGCACCAGAATGGCTTGAAACACAATGCTATAACTTAATTCAGTTTCTGCATCTGGAACAATGTTAGCAGGCGATTTCGGTAAATATAAGAGAATTCCCAGCTCTCCTCGTTCTGACCTGTAGATTGGGTTTGTTTTTTTCCTATATATGGGAGAGTATTTGGAAAATGCAATTAGTCTGTAACAAGACTTATTTAAATATCATCGGATAATCAATTAAACAGTATAAAAAGGTACCACATTTAAGAAAAGTAAGAACAAAACTCAAAACTTTGACTAACAGAAGAAACATCAGAAACTGATATGGGATGCAATGATTAATTGAAATAATAGACTAGTTGACTATTAAAATAATTGTAACTGTATTCTGATAATCACAATGAATATCTGAAGAATACAGAATCTCAAACACATTCAAAATTATAAAGATGCAAAAAATCCAAGGCACTCACCGGTTAAAATAAAATGCCTTTATTAATTTACAGCATGTCAAAATGGACATGTTAAAAGTCCCGAAGCGTTTCCGCCTGTGGCTTTCCCCTGAGGAAATTTTATTTTATTTTAACATTCATTTTATTTTAACCAGTGAGTGCCTTGGATTTTTTGCATCTTTAAACTGACTTCCCTTCCCCAAAGAGCACCACTGTGTTTTTTCTACTTTTTTCTACTGTGTATTATCCTCTGGAGGTCCAGGAAGCACTCCTTTTGAAACTTTTTATACATTCAAAATTATATTTAATCACACAGACAGTGGCATTGTTAGACCTAAATGCAAAAAATAGACAAGAATTTCATCAATAATACATATTAATTGTAAATATTCTCTATTTAGAAACCATCAGTCACCATATTCCAACCTTTTTTTGTTTATGAATGTGTTAAAATCATTAGTTACTGCCCTGACTCAAATATACATTGTTAAGTTTTGCAGTAAACACTTAAATAATGTATCTACAAACAACCCACTGCATCCTTTCTTTAACTGAAAAGTAAATTGGACCCATCTCAGAAGTGTATGCAAAAAGTAAAGACATTGTAGTTAATATATTGTGTTCTTAAGCATCTGTGGCGGTAAGCAGCAGTGGTCATCTGAGCTGTGAAGTGTTAGTTTTAGAGTGAAAGTAAACAGGCTCTCTGATGGTGGGCCCGGGCCTACATGCTCTAAGCACATGTTTCCTATTGTGGTTAAAAGGGGAGAGATTAAAGTGCAGAGGACCCACACCACTGCGCCCCATACAGGGATCACTGCTCTGGGGCTCGCGCTGATGCCGTCTGGACAAAACTAAAAATGTACATTCAACTACGAAACATGGGTAAGGATTAATACTGATAATAATAACTGTGGAATTAATACAGTTTTTGAAGTACGTTCTTTGCACTTTACATTACGTTACAGTAGCAAAATGCCAACATCTCTGCACCCTGCACCTATAACCTACATAGAATACTCTGGAGTAATTTAACTTATTGGAGTACTATTTTTGCAGTAATACTTTTAACATAATAATTTAATATAATGCTAATAATTTAATATAATGCTAATTTTAACATAATACTAATAATACAAAAATGTAATACTATTTTTGCAATACTTTTACTTCCATTGCAAACTTGGAGTACTTCAACCTTTCCAAGTCACTTCCATAGGTCAAGCTGAGTATACAGTACTCTATGGAGACTGAATCTGATCCTTTTTGAAGTTTTGGGAGGCCAGAGTAGTAGCACGATGACAGAACTGAATCAAGGTCTGTCAGAGTCCCGCGTACATACAGGGAAAGTACACATAATGAAAAGGTGTTGAAATCAAGCAGACTTCACATTTCTGGACTTTAAGATACACAAAAAAACTATAGCAAAGAGGAGAATGGAGTTTTTTGGCTGAGTTGCTCACAGCTGTTGCTCAGAGCTGCCAAACAACCAAGTTCCCCCCCTCGAAAGCTCCAGGGTCAAAATGGGCCACATGTAGGTTCCACGGGGGACAGTTAGAGCACGAGACTGTGACCGCACTGCCAATTAACGGACACATTCAAAAGCCAAATAGTGCAGGGGACACGGGGGAAGATATGCATAGTGGAGCGTAGCTTACACTTCACCAAAAACCACCAATTAACCAACACCCCGTGAAGCTGCGATGGAGGCGTGGGGCTGGATGGCTTCCATGTGCCCCGGCTCAGACCAGGCTACCAGCAGAAGAATGCGCATGAGCAAAAGTACTACTAATGTTACTGTTACCATATGGGGAGAGTTTTAAAGATTTACTTAGAACTAACAATATGGTCATCCAAACAAGGAGCCATGAGAGCCAACACAAGTCAGGGTACTTTTTCAGGCAGTCCCAAAGTTGGATAAAGGACGTAACTTAACATTTCAAGGTACACTGCAAAATAGAAAAACAAACAAAAAACATAAGCATATCTTATTATTTACTGTGGTCATTGCGTAAGGGAAGAAGAACTAACAAATACAACCATTAAGACTCATATTGCTTCAAAAACCTCAAAACCCATTAAGCATTATCATTAGTTGTGTGGCTTAAAGGAAAAAAAAAACAAAATCCAATGCAGATAATGAACCTGCAATAAACAAATGAAACAAAATTGCTCTGCATGATACAAGAAAATTAATTAGATTCACCTATCTGGTAAAATCTTTGGTGGATCTAGCACTAGTGCAATTACTCTAGTTTAATTTTTTGTTTCAGTTGTTGAGACCTATAGTGGTATTTATTCACATATGACAGGTAGTGATGAGCAGATACCAAAATATTGCTGAGGTTTTGAAAAGTATTGATTTCCATGCAAAAGTTTTTGAAAGTATATTATTTAGGTATGGAATTTGTAACACAGAACTTGCCATAGTATTTCTTGGTTCCAAAATCACTAATAACAGGCTAAAGAAGTTTCTTTACTGACCCCTTATGGTTGGAGGGAGTATAATTGGTCCTATTTTGCAGTAGTGAAAACATACTTTATCTTGTCTCGTCATGCATAATTAATTAGACAGTGAACTGCAAGGCCAGGATTTCAAAATTATTACACACTGCTGGTTGTAACCTTCTTTCCTCCGGAAGCTGCACATAAATAACAGATAATGACACATCTGTCAGTGGGAGCTAGAACGGATCGAGTTATACACGTTTATGATGCAGAAGAGCACAGTGACACCCACAAAAACACAGTGTGGAGGAACCAGAATGACGTGTTGCAGAGCATGTTTTCAACACAGACGTAGATTTATGCCGCGTCAAGAAAGAACATTTCAAAAAGGTCAGACGGAGGTCACTTGGGATGTACTTTGACGGAAGTAAGTACATGTCCAGTTTTGTCACATCTTTTGTGTAAAAAATGTTCTGTTTTTAAGTTTTCTGAATGGCAGTTAGTGTAGAAAATCCTCTTAGCGGCACTTTTAATTGACCACACAACTACAGCAAACATGCAAATACATCCAACATTTGCAAACAGTGTTCATCTCCTATGTAAATGTCACAGGGTGGATCTTATGGAACATAAATAGTAATGCTAATCCAGCTAGGGGATTAGAAACAGGCAGATAATAGTCATCATAAACAAAGGACAAACATTCCCATTGGGTTTGGTGGGGAAGCCCTGGGCTCCAACAGGAACCAGGAGCGTCTGGATCCAATCCCGGTTGTTTACTAGTGCACGGAGAAGTGGCCACTTAATAAAGCAAAATCACAAACACTTCAGGACACACACATGGAACTGCCCCTCCAGAGATTTCCATTGTTGTACTGTTAATAATATGAATCAAAAAGAATTTTTAAAAAAATCTAAAATTGATTGCCTCCTGTTTCTTTTTATATACTGCTAATGCATTTTCCCATTTTTGGGGTTTCTGGCATGTTTCTCATTTCCTCTTATGAGAAAACAAATACTTGGTTACATCATAATCTTCAGACCAAATATGCGCTTGCTGATACTTGTCAAATGACATCTCAGCCAAGTCTGAGGTGGACTTTACAGTGGCTCCACTTATTTACACATCTCAATGACCGTCGCCATGGAGACCAGGTATGCAACTAAGATAACAAACTGGATCATAAATTCTGTTGTCGCTTGAGGAGCAACCACACTTTAATCTATGCCCTATGAAACTCCGATCAAAGGTAAAACAGTCAATGAAGTTGTAATTCTATTTGTGCAAGTTAAGGAAGTAGAGTTTTACTTGACCTCAGATAGAACGGTTGATTAAGTTGTATTGTGCGCCGTGTGCTGTGCTATTTTGTTCAGGTTCACTGGGCAAATTCACAGTGGAAAATGGCTTTTTGCTTCTTGGTCTGTCTGGCCCACCAAGTCTTCTTACCAACACGCTGGGCATCTGTGACTCACGGTTTTAACCCCGTCCCAACCCGCGTCGCCGCTAACAAAAACGCCATCGGGGGGCGAGCTTTATCGTAACAAAATAACTATTCACATTCACACCATTCACTCTGTGTGGCTTGGGGCCTGTTCTGGTTACTTAGTAGACACCCCCACCTGTCTTTTTCTCCTTACCAATCCTACATGACTGCATCCCGAGCCCCCCGCACCAGAGGAGGCAGCCAAAAGAACGGTGAAACTCAAATAGACCACCTGCTCTACAAACTAAATTGCAACTGAAGGTGACGGAAGAGAACAAGGACAATGAAAAAAAGTGGGGGGAAAATTGCAAACAGAAAAGTCACTCCCTGTGATCTTGGCAGACAAAAGAACAAATTGCGTTTCTGCATTTTGCCACCCGAGGGTCAAATTCCACCTAGTCGTATTTGTGCACAAGTATATTGATATATGCTCCCCTAAAAGAGTCACAGAGGTGGCTTGTAGCTTTCATCTCGCCTTCTTTTGTATTCTGTTGTGACTATTGGCCAGAATGGAGTGGTATTATTCCAAACAGTATTATCTTTATTAATGCTACAGGTCTCTAGCACTGTGCACTTGCAGGGAGCCGGGGCCGGACCAAGCTAAGATAAAAGCCGAGTGGAGAGACGGGGCCTTCATCCTAACATTGTTCGTCTCCGCAAGAAGGGCCTACAAAGACGCAGATGGAGCTTTAATCTTGCCGTACCCTCCATGTGAGTGGCCTCTCCTGGGGGCTATCACGAGTCACTTTTTATTCAGTACAAACAAATTGTGCTTTTAAAATGATTTTCAGTGCGATTCTAAATACTTGAAAACAAAGGTCAGAATAAATAGCTGAGTCATTGTGGTGCACCCTGGTCTGTGCCTGTCACAGAGCTTGACATTTGAAATGCACATTTGAATATACTGGCGACAGAGTAAATGTGGCAGTAGCGCTGATTCATGATCTAAAGTACACGCCGGTAACACTAATGAATGTTTAAACTAAAACTGAATAATTGTGAAAAAAATTTTAAGCTGAAAATTTCCAAAAAAGTGAACCTAAAATGTAAAGTGCTTGTTTGTTTATGTGTCATTAACCTAATCTGATTATTACTATTCACTTTTTTTTAAAAAAAATTATGAAGCTAGTGAGTTACTAGAGGAAAATTAAGGATGTCACTGTTGTTTAATTATGGTGTCAACATGAATAATTGAACATTTTCACAAAAAAAGTACATTTATATATACGCCCGCTGCTTTTTTATGATTGAATTTTTTTTTCAGCTAATAAACTTGAGTGGGTTGAGACAGAATCAGCTAAATGTTGCTCTCATGACAATAAGACAAACTTAGCTGAAGTAAATAATATACTCATTATGTGTACCACTATTGAGTGATACTTCAAAATAAGTACTCCATAGTGCCATAAGTCCAGTTCATTAATGTCATTAGCGGTGGTCTGAGTGCACTTGCAGCTGGACGCTGCCTCCCACAGTCAGTCATGCGTGGGGAGTTATTTTAAAGGTGGTGTGGAGAGCTGACGTGTGGCGGGACAGAGGGGCAGTGCTTGGGTCCATGCTCCAGCGGTCACCCAGGATCAGCTCCTGCCCAAGCCTGGACACTGATTTATGGGACAGGGGGATTACCTCAAACCAGCCATGAGGACCACCCACACCGGGCCACCGGCAGGCGCACAAATATGAAGTGACACACACACACACACACACACGCACGCACGCACACACGCACACACGCACACACGCACACACGTACAGTCAAATATGTTTAATGGTCACCCTTCATGCATGTGAAGTCCTCATATCCTGAATGCCAATAATGTAACAATAATACCCCAGTCTTAATAAAAAAAGCACTTTATTGAAAAGTAACTTTTGCTATTGCTGAGTTTCAGATGACATCACATTCTGTTGGTCAATATTACTTAATGCAAAGGGAAAGTTATTACAATGCAGATCTTTTCTCTAACATCATAATATTTAATTTCCCACTGTTTTCAATACATTAACATTAGAACATTAATTTTCAGATGAACCTCAAAAAAAACAATCCTTTACATGAGGTTAACTTCCCAGTGCAATAATCAGCTCATTCTTCCCTCAACTTTTATGCAAGAATGTGAGAAAACAAAAAGGGGCACAAACACAATATTTCACACTTGCCATGGCTCTGGAAAGCTCAAGGCTCCAGTTGGATGAACACAAGGAGTCAATGATAAATCGGACACAGTGCATTCCTTGGGCAAACAGTGGCCTCATAAAGAGAGACAGGTAAGCAAACACTCACCTGCCCTAAGCCAATATACAGTACCCATGAAGGCACACAACACTTAAATGAGTCGATATATTGAACTGCAAGTTTCTCCAGTTCAACAACAACTAGAAACAAGAAATAGCTGCATGTAATACATGTGAGGACCAACTAAGGTTTGTGAACAAAAACATGTTAATGCTCCTGGACAGGTTTAAATGTGCTTTCGAAACGTCATAGCACAAAATCGTGCAGCCCTGGTACATAATGGTCACACAAAGCTTCACCCACAATTGACAATAACCAAGGCAACTCCAGAAAGGAAAAAAATACAGATATTAATTGTAATTAGTTATTTCTGTTTGAAAAGAATCTGGGCCAAGCATTATTCAGTATAGACTGTCTATTCAGCCAAGACGTGCACACATCCAATGGGAACTTCCAACACTACCAACTTGTTGACCATGTGATTATTGTCTCAGTTCTGATTGACAAAGAGAAGCTGGGGGCTGTCAAGTAGCAGGTTGGCAGTCATCACCAGTAAAAAAACGTTTAATCCCCCCCCCATCAAATTCCTGCCCGTTACCATGGAGACGTATCAACAGCAGGTCAGATGGAGCCAGCAGAGGCCTGGAGGCCGGGGTTCTCTGGCTGACCCGCACTAGTTAACTATTCATCTCTGCATCCGGCCCCTGAATGATTGGGCAAACATGGAGCAGTGCAGAGTCAAAGGGACTCAAAAGAGCAGAGAGAGGGGCATCATGGAGGGGTGGAAAGAAGAGTGAAAATTGATACTCAAGTAAAAGTACTGTTACATGAAAAAATGCACTGTTGCCAAAATTGTACTTAAGTAATAGTACAAAGTATGCATAATAACAACTACAACTTTTCTGCACAAATTTAGTAACATTTTACAAAATTTGCTTACTCAAGTTCTGGTTGGATTTTTTTTCCAACCAGAACTTGAGTAAGCAAACTGTTTAAAGCTGAGTTGAAGTTGTTTGAAACTGCAGTGCAGATATTCTCGGACTTCTGGCCATCAGAGCAGGTGATGCAGTGCAGTTATGTACGTTTGTAATGGAGCAGAAACAGCAGAGACACAGACTGATACAGGGACGACTGGCACTTGTGCTGTACTTAGTAACTCTGACAATCATTTGGATAGAATTATACTGAATTACCAGTACAAGTACATGTTTTGAAATCTTCAAAACAATTACAAATACCCTAATCTACAGTACAGTTAATGGAAAGCTGTTATAGGCTATATTGATCTGTTTTTCTGTTTATTCATTAAGAGCACATCCAGCTGCAAGCTGTTTCTGACATCTAGGGCAGCATTTTGCTGCCATGACACACACACACAAATTTAGTCAACTACAAATCTAATAAACTTGTTATGCAATAGTGTAATTAACAGAGGCAAACCGCAAACCAAACATTCATGTGAATGAACTGTGCACCTTCACTGAACAGAAGCAGTGCCCTTGTTGACAGATGGGATTGAGAGTCTTATATTGTTTATTCAAAACCTTTACGAAAAAACAAGACAGGGGAAGATGCAGAGAACAACACATTCTCACATTCAAGGAAGTGCTCTTATGTCATTATAATGGTGTTTTTATTCTTCACAATTTTAGTTGATTTGATTCATTTAAAAAAGCAAAAGGAGCAGAAAAATAGGAAACTATAATATCTGGAGGATGAACTGAAGATATATAAATTAACAAAATGCAAAAGCGTTTATTTACCTGAATAAATCTTAAAAAATGTAATGAAAACTTAAACATAAACCTTCCTTGACAATATAATATGTTTTAAAAAGTTAAGAATGCAGAGGCAATAGTACTGTGTTTATTAAACAGAGTACACAAACTTGGTACTGTATTTACAACATAGAAAGTACAACTGTAACCCCTCTGAGGGAGGTGTTGTCTCTTGGGTCCAACCAAACACGACCCTTTCCTACGCCTAATCAAAAAGTTGTAAGGAAAAAGAATTACATCACCTTATGAAGGCTAAGCAAGAATAACAAGGGACACATGGTTCAACTCAAACAGGGCAACACAGCAAACAAAGTCAAACGTTGAAAACACTCACCTTTGTATACCCAGAAGTCAGTCACAGGCCGACACCTCTTTCTTGGAAATTTGCCCTCACTGTGGAAAACAACAAGACAACAGTGTCACTTCACAATACCTTAATCAATTAACTATGTGGTACACAAATTAATTGTCAAAAATGGATACAAGACACAAATCGATACTAAAATCAAAACCACCTGAATAGTAGATAATACAATGTAAAATGAGCTTTCATTTTAAGGTTAAGGTAGACTTATCCCATTGGGAAATTAATGCCTCTGGGCCTAGGGCGACCTGTGTAGTGCTCAAGGACCCATCACCAGATCTTAACATGACCATGACCATTTTACCTATTGTGCCTATTTCAAGCTGATCCGAAATGGAGTGACCAAAGAAAACCCACTTATACACGGAGGGAATATGCAAACTCATTAACAAAAGGAGTCAAGCGTGTCACCTTCTTGGTAACGATACAAACCAAAAACTCTTCAGCAAATGTCCAAAGTTTTCTTTTTTAGACTATATATGATACCTGTTCAAATAAGAATCCAGTTTTAATATCTAGTAATTAGTATCTGGCAACCCTATACTACCCATTAACTAGGACAAGACAAAGCTGTAATAGGGGTGAATTGACTGGTCATAATGTTTTGCTTGATTTGACTAAATGACAGTTTGACATTTTAACTATTACTATGGTTTTCCCAGCATTGTTCCGGATGAGTTCATTTTGCCTGAACAGTCTTAGAACATGTAATATGAGGTGGGAATGGAAAATGGCTACAACCACAGACCACTTTTAGACACTTAAACGTACAGAAGCTCGGTAATAAAGGGTGGAGCGCAGCAATGTCACATCATAGAGAAAAGTTAGCACAGAATTTCAATACCGTATTTATATTAGGCTCCTGTCAGCATGTAACTTAATGCATCGTCACAGCTTTTCCGCAAAATGGCAAACCAAAGGGCCATTATCCAATTGGAATTATAAAGAGGTTGAAGTTACAAATGACTCCTAACTGGGCAGTGCTGTGAGGTGGGTGTGTTTGGAGACCGGACTGGTCACTGGTCCTGCACTGCTACTAACGTCAGCACACAGTATTTTCATAAACACTATCCAAGCATATCCTTCCTTTTTAGCAAGAATCAGGATCGTCTTGGTGTGAATCCAAATCTTTAAATGAAAACCAGGAGAGGAACATTACAGTGTGACAGAAGAGGGAACAAAAACAATAAGGAAAATCAAAGTTATGTTGATAAAAATAGCAGATGTACAGAGTCACTTCTCGAAAGGTGTGTCATTCGGGGAGTAAGGGACTAACTTTTGGCTGTGTTAAGTTACATTCTAAAAATAGCATGTTTACCAAATTAAAAAAGTGAGTTCAGCTACTGGCACCAGAACTTTCTCCTCCTAACTCCTGACTTCAGTTATGACGAAGTACTGACCATATAAAACTAAAATAGACCAATACTAAGGGTAAGGTACATGAGGAAACAACTAATGTTCCCAGCATAGAATCCAAACGCGTCATCAATTGAAAACTTGTATTACATACAAATAACTTTTGTTATGTCTCAGCCCGTGAGTGAACACATATTGACATTTGGGGTCTGAAAAAGGTACTCAAGTTTTGCATTATTTATTATTACAGCACACAACTTTTGAGCTTTTTACATGACTATATTCCTCAGAACAAAATATGCTTTTACTTGAGTTCATTACAAAGTACTTCAGTTTTATCTGTATAGCTACTTGTTTCAACCACAATCACATTTTACAGTAGCACATTTCACAAACGGCGATTTCATTATATACATAATATTATATGTATGTGTTAATGTTTGAGTTGCACTTTGCTACTGTGATTCAGGGTATAAAATAAGCCTCGAAATGGCAAGAATTACCAGTCAATGAAGCAAAACATCCATCTAATCTCTGAACTATGTGGGAGTTAAGACGGTAACTAAAACACAACTGTAAACACTGGTCATAAATTACACCTCCAAAGAGCCTGGAGCGTTGGTGCCTCAGACGGTGCAGGTGGAGCGGCCGTGACTCCCCCCTGTACCTGATGTGTGCTGCTGCCTCCCCTGTACCTGATGTGTGCTGCTGCCTCCCCTGTACCTCTGTACCTCCCCACGAGCTGTTCAATGTGACTGACAGCTCCTCATCTCGCCTTGTGCAACTTGTGTAAACATCGCCAGGCTTTGGTGACAGGTGAAAAGGACACACACACACACAAACTGTATGGAGGGATTACAGGGAACTAATAGCATGTCAAAAAGGCCTGGAAGCACAATACCACGCATTCCTTTACTGTATAGAAATCAGCTTTAAATGTATTAGACTTTGAGCTATAGTGTGCCATATGTATTTATACGGAGTGTTCAGGGTGTGCACCATGAAACAATAGTACTGTTTTATAAAAAGTAATCACTATAAAGCCGTTTAGTAAGTCCTCTCTGTGATCATAGGACTTAAGTGGCACTTATTAAGTTTAAATATTTTAGTTGAAGTTTCATGAAGATGATCAACAGACATGAGGTAGACAAATCAAATGCTTCTTTTAGCGATTAAAAAAAGCATTAGACTTGATGTCAAATAACGTGATCAATTTTGTCATTTGATGTTTTAATTCATTTCAGTTCAGTTTTCAGTTGTGATTGTAGTTCAGTTTTTAGCTCAAGCTACATACGCTCCCTTTCATTTCACTTTAACCATACTTGGAAACATTTCACAAGCATAAAAGCATTATTGCAGCAACCATTAGAAGTTACAGTCATAGCCAGAATGCATAATCATACCACTTTGCTCAGCCTAATTAGAAAATTCTAAAATTATATGTTGTTAAATTCCTCCTACTGTTTCACTGACAAAGCTTAGAAATATTCAAAACCCTGGTGTAAACTTTTTGTATCTGATCCATATGTGCGCAATTTGAGCAGTGGCCTCCCTGTTGAGAGCTGATAATGACGCTTACTGTTATTAAGACGTGCGCTTTAATCACACCGAGGGTTATTAGGGCCAGTTTACAGCACTCACGAGAGATTAAACCGAGCCATGCATGACGGAGTCCAACGAAGAGGCCAACCGTAAGCTACAGCAGAGAGCCGCAACTGGGAGGTACGCGCTTGAGAAATCTGCTCACTGTAGGAAACCTAACCCAGTATGATGAATCCCTCAAACTCTCTTCACTGGCCGCAAATCACAACTAAAAAGTGAAAAAGTAGACCCATTATTTATATTAGTAATGTTGTTTTGTCTCATTACGAGCCTGGTAGGGTGCCTGCACGGTCCACGCCCTACCATCCCTGCCGGAACATTTTGTGGATGACATAAAGTCTCGGGTGCACGAAATTCCCACTGCATGTGCTCGCCGTAAATTTCAATAGACAGTATATTGTTACAGCGCGTTTTTGCAGGAATTAAGGGAGCACTTGAAAATATATCACTTTATGAGGGTTTCTTGCTTTTTCCCATAGAATTCCTACTGTTTCCCCTCGAATTTCACCTACAGGCGTCGAAATGGCACTCAATTAGCACCGGGAGTGTAAGGAGGGGCCGTCATAGGTCTCTGGATAAAAGTGGCTCCACCCAGCTTTATGAGAATGGTGTTGTGGGTAGATAAAACGCTATTAGTGGTATTTACACATAGACACTGCATTTTAATAAGCATATTTTAGCAGGAAATAATTTATCTGACATCCTCCAAGTTTACGTTCTTAAGTTAACAACCATACTGAGGAGACAAAGTGAGTTTAGCTTTAGAATCAATAGAAAGTAGCTGACCTTCCTGATTTTATAATAGGCTTCAGAAACATAAAACAAAAGTGAAATTGTGAAGAAAAAAAAAATCTGCTTTCAAATTAGGAAGATTTGCACACAAAAAAATGCATAAGAAATTGTAAAAAGTAAAATAAGTTCAATATTTTTAGTTTTGGAGTCTAGTGCATGAGGATATTTTGAGTAAAACCAATGCAGAGTCTGTGCTGAGGCATGTCTGGGACCATCGAAACAATACCAAACAACTTTTTATATACAGTAAATAAAGCGGGCAGATTAAAAGCCACATTTCACACATCCTTTGCTACGCTTGGCCTGTCTGTATAAATACAAACCAACTGTGTGTATGTGTGTATTTGGGAATGTGTGCATATCCAGTTAGCAGAAGGTCAGTGTGGTGAAGCATTGGACTCGTGTTTGCTCTCTGCATGTACACTATAGGCCCAGCCTGTTTGAGAGTTTGAACAGTGACGTGTGAAACCAGTAAAAACAGGACATAGCACCACGCTGTTTGCTTAAAGACACCCAAAGAATGGCCTGTCACTACAAAACAGAATCCCTCCACCTGCATTCCTCCTGTCTGTCAAACGCCGCCCGTCCAACAAACTGACACAAAGCGGAAAAAGGTAGTTACAGCCGTGCGGCGGTCGGAGCGGTGGCGCTAATTTGTTCAAAGTTTGTCAGCTTGGCGAGCTTCATGTGACCTGTGATTCATGCAGCAACAAGCGAGTCTGAGCAGAGAGAAACAATAGAACTTAGTGAGAACTGACATATTTACACATTGGAGTAACGATGGTATCAAAATTATGAAATAAAACAACCTTCTTTCTGTTGCGGGGCTGTCCAAACTATGGCTCAAGGCCCAAAGTGGCTCTTAGACACATTTTTGAGAGATTCCTTCAGATTTCCTGTTGTTAATATAACCACTTTAACCTCATTACCACCAGATTGCACTGCGATAAAGAGCTTAAAGTAATGTTCAGAGCTATGTTATAAGCACCCATCTCAATGATTTACCTTACTGACCACCGATCTGTGGTCCTCAGTGGGACACTTCTTGTATTACCTCATGGCCATCACAAGGGGGAACTTGTTTTCTGTTTGAGAAACGAAACCTAGATATGGCTGTGCTTCATTTATGTGCATGAATGAAACTAAACACAATTCCAGGTATGTTTTTGATGAGAAAACAATATTATTGTAATATACAATAATATTGTATTAATATTATTACTATTTTTTTGTATTTCTATTTTTTTTTTTTTTTTAATTGAGAGCATGTAATAATAATGAGCTCTGCAAATCATTCAGTTTAACTTTACAGTGATATAAATGCGTTTTACATTTGAGATGTGTGTGTGAGGACACGTGAGTGAGAGAACACAGCATGAACATGATTGCATAAACATTGCATGTTTACATTCTTACATAACATATACAACATGTTAATTATGACATGACGAGTCTATAGGAAGGACAGGATGACATTGTAGAGACATCCATCTACCGCGGGGACAAAAAGAGGAGTTGCACCAGATGATCGTGGCCCTCCCTCCATCTCTTCACCCGAGGAGCCATTGGGAAAACTGGATGTGATTTGTACGTGTGTTTTTGAAGAGGGGTGCTCATAAACAGCCATGAAAGGGGCCCCTCTATTCAGCGCTTCAGTTGAGATGCGCTTCACTGAGTCCGCCTTTTGTTTTACACGGCTACACAAAACCCAGAGAGGGGCAGATTCTCCGGATGGGTGCAAGCTCAAATCATGCCATTAGATTGGTGCCCACTTTGGGAGAAAAGACCTTTAGTGGCGCTTGAAGTGATTTAAAAGATGCAGAGAGAAGAGGGCTGCCCGCAAATCCTGTTTGGACATAACAACGAGGAGGAGGAGAATGGCAGGGCGAAGTGCCAAACTACTGATCATTCTATAGTATGCAAAATCGCTCCAGAGTCCGTGAGAGTTGGTGAAATTTAAAACAAAAGAAGCAGAGCATTCTTTCAGTCACGTGACCAGGGTCAATGTGCTGCGGTGGTGTACCGGGTCAGGAAGTTCACCAAACTTCCCACGCTGCTTCAGACCGTAAGCCCCCATGGTTCAGGCCCGTAACAGGCTTCATTACTGCCTGGGGACACCATTTTCCACAAATGCCCACAAAGGGATGAGCCATGAAGGAAATATACACAACTTCCTCTTAGGTGCGACAGGGTAGAGGAGGGTGAGGGTAAATAATGACTGTTAAAAAGCAGATGTTTCCATTTGAATGTAAAGGTGTCTGCTGTGTTGTGTGTGGTCACTGCGATACAACAGGGCAATATGAATATGAGGGACTATCACTAATAATAGAAATGGTGAAATAAAATATATATGTGTGAGTTTCTGCAAATAAGAAGTGTCTATAAGCGTCTTATTTTCAATGTAGCCCCAGGACAGACTGATGGAAACACCACGTTGACATGAATGAGACAGAGTGGGTGAAGCATCTTGCCCGAGGACACATCAGCAGTATGAGCCATTGAGACAGGTATTTAAACTACCAACCACAATCAGTCTACCACCAAGCTGTGTCTCACTTTTGTCTCATTCAGGACAAAGTTAGAACCAGCTAGTTATGCACCCCTGTGTAGACACAAACGTAAAACCTCTGTGATCATTTTATAACCTGCAGACATTACAGATGACAGTGGCACTCAGTA
This sequence comes from Scartelaos histophorus, assembly GCA_000787155.1. NCBI lineage: Eukaryota > Metazoa > Chordata > Actinopteri > Gobiiformes > Gobiidae > Scartelaos > Scartelaos histophorus. Next base: position 19,711 of record KN492271.1, read on the forward strand.
GTTTGGGTGCATTCAGGTGCCCATTGGCCCACAGCAACCTAATATGCATGGGAACCTGACATTGGCAACAAAGGCACAAAACAACTCACTGCAGCAGAGTGTCTCTCCAAGCAGGCCGAGTGCAGCTCTAGAGCACTACCAGGCACGTCTGCAGTTTTAATGATCTTAATCAACTTCCACAATGCTCATTTTATTTTCATTTGTTTATTTGTTGCTACATACATCTCAAGAACATATAGAAAAATCCCCATATAGAAAAATTTGGTGTGCGGGATTTTTCTATATGTTCTTGAGTTACTCTCTCTCCTCCAACGCACCCGTTTTCTCTCTCCTCAAACGCACCCGTTTTGAGGAATTGATGTGCGAAGTTCTCATCCTTATATATTTGCTACATACATCTACAACTTTCAGTCTGTATCAATTAACATTTTCAAATTCTACTGGAGATAAATAACTTGAAGCCCTAAAAGAGTGACCACGGATACATTCTCAAGCTAGTCCGAAGCCCAGTTAAATCGAGATGGTTCGATTTATGTAACATTTACATTAGGGGGTCGCCTACCTGTTTGTCTCCATGCAGATATTTTGTTTCTACAATGTTCCTCAGTATGGTGTTACTCTGCTCCCAAGAGTTCACGTATTACCAAGATATTATCACAGTAAAAACACTTTAATGCCAATTTTTGGAAGATTCCAGGCAACTGAGTAACATCTCAGGTAGTGGAGCCACCAGAAGAGTTTCATAATGTACCTATTAGATCACATATTACATAAATATATGCAAATGACTGAAAACTGGAAATTTATTGTGAAATTATAGTACCCAGAATTAGCAAACGTGTTGGTACCAGGTATGACTCAACAGAGATGGCTTCAATCTGATAGCGAGTTTCTCTCCTTGTTACCTTTAACTACACATGACACACTATTCAAGCGTCCTAAATACCAGACTTATCGCTTTTTATTGGCAACACTTAGACATTTTAGATAAGGTCACTGCTGTCTGCCTGACGATGCCTAAAGTGAAGCAATGTAGACGCATGTAGTGGAATAGTTGCTTTTATGACACGCCGCTGACCAAAAATAAACCCAACTGCTAATAAAAGTAAACCATAACACCAGATCAGAAGCTGCTTTCGATGTTTGCTGCATCTGGATGAGCTACTGTTGGAAAGAAGTTACGTGGAGAATAATTGTAGCAATTTTTGTGCAATCTTCAGCCTTAAAAGTGCATTATGTACAGTAACGTCTTAGGTGGAGGGTCCATTACTTGCTTTTCTCCATATAGATGTTATTATTTTGTCTTGAATGCTCCACAGTAGGGCATTAAACAAGCATCTCCTTTGCATTTGACCAGTTGCAGGTGTTTTATAGCTCAAAAACACCATTAAAAACATGAATTCTTGCACGCTTGCTTCTCCAAATATCTGATCATTAACCGGTCACTAAAACTCCTTTAACTAGGGCTGTGCAATTAATATAATTCTTATACAATTACAATAAAGACTCATTTGTAATTGTTAATAATAGGCTTGAGTCTTATTAACAGAGAGTTCATAACTAATCCTCTGCCAGTATAAGCAGAAGGAGAGTTCAACAAATTTTATCATGTCAAACTAAAAAAAAAAAAACCAAAAACCCACATGTATTTATGCCTTTATTTGCTCTGGTTTAAAAAAACACACAAGTTCAATCGCTCCTAATCCATGATCTCACAAACTAACTACGCGCACGATTTTGCATAAACTTATTTCAAGTCGCAACAGCTTCGCGTTTAAGCAGATAACAGCGAATATCCAGCGAGCGTGATGTCAGAGGGCGGGGCTTAATGTTTGCTAAGTACGGGCGCTGTGGGCTTCTGCAGATAAGGATGAGGAATGAGACTTGGAAGACCCGAGCAGGTGATATGGGAGGCTAACAGAACCGCCTCAGTCACAGCTATCGGGGCCATCTTGTTCACTAGACGCAGAAGAGAGAAACTATTCACCTCTGTGTAAATCTAGAGCAATGCAGTGGCTCCACATTTAGCTCTCTTGCACCTTACCTTCGCACAATTTGCAAATACAATAACCAATGCATCTTTTTCTGTGTCATGTCGTCTGCTTGATAACAAACACTATAAATCAAATTAGATGTTGCAAGTGTATAAATGCAATAAAAAAAATTAAAAAAAAGCTTCCCTTCATGGAGATGTTACCGCGTGGCCCTGAATGTGTCACAGTTTGGCATTTAACCTTTTTATCTGCATGGAGATCACACCAGATTGAGTTACAATTCAGATCGGTAGAGAGGAAACCACACCCCACTCACAATCAGAAAGCCTAGGGAATTTTTTTTGAGCAATAAAACCACCTGTACTTTAATAAATGTAAGGTAGAGCATTCCAGGCAGAGCAGCAACAAAGAAACAAGCAGGTGATCCCCAAGCCAAAAAGTTGGATTTGCACCTTTTAGTTTGCATCACCTCTATTTTATCACTGCAATAATTTGAGTATTGCAATCCCATTTGTCCCCTTATACCTGCAGTAGTCAGTGCAGCATTAATCTTACTGGTACAGAGTGACTCTCCTTACACAAGCCCTGCGCCGCACACTCTCTGTCAAACCGGTTGGTGGCGAAATGTCTCCTCATTGTGCTGCCTGTTGTCACGGATACGCCCAGGTGTTGCTCAGAAGCCGCAGTTAGAGAATTAAAGAAGCCACAGCAGCGCTCGCTAATCCTGCGCCGTACCTCCATACCGCACTGTCAGTAATCAGGAATGCACTGTCTAAACTAAACTATTGTTCCTCTGCCAACTAAAACAACAAACATAAGCCCTGACAATGCCTGGGGACTTGTGCTGTCTCAAGGAACTGGAAAAGTAGTCAAGTCTTAAAGATACAACCTACACACTGTTAGCTTTGATTTTTTTTTCTTTAAATAGCTTAATGCCTTCTTAATCATAAAGCCATGTGCATCATGGGAGTCGGAGAGATGCATTGTGGGACAGGAACTTCTTTATACAGTATAGGAGAAAGTCAGAGCAGCTGCCATGAACAGTTGGACGGCTTTGAACTTGGACAAAGCACCGGACAGCAGGAAGTATCCCCTTTGAAGTCCTCTAGTATTAGAATCCTATTTGAACACAATTTAATAGAAAAATCATCAGACAATAATGCACTTCACCACTGTGCCTGATTTCCCCGGACAAAAGGTGAAGAGCCAGAGTGCTGGTGGCCCACTGTTTGTCTGTCGTCAGGTACTTTTATTGCTTTCAGTATAATTGCTGTCACTGCAAAGTTTCAAGGATCCAATTTCTCCATATTTGTGGCTTCTAACAAGATGAAAGTACATAGCACATACTAACTATTGTATCTGGAGGCCAGAGCACAGGTACAGAGAATGATACTGCTTTATTATTTATTTATTCGCATAAGATATTTCTATATTATATTGCAGTGATTTTACGGGCCCATTATTACTTTTAGATTCTTTTATGTAAAACAAATTGGCTGCTTTACAATGTAGGGGAACATTTACATTTATTATAGTATATTTGATCCTAAACTGGCTTTATTTTAGTTCTGATGTGGATTTATCCTGGTCTAATCCCAGTTTCCTAGTTGTGGATTTCATGGTTTAGTCCCCATTGTAATCAGTTGAAAGTAAAAGTGTGTTTTAAAGATGTCATATTCTAAAGTCTACTTCAGTTTTACAGCTGTACCGTTCTGCAATTCAAGGCCTGTAGAGCACATTGTTTATTCTTAATTCTTTGTGCTACTATATCTCATCACCTGTCACAAATACTACAACATACAACTAGTACAACTCGTACTACAGATAACTTCTTAAAAGTCTTGTTAAAATATAGCATTTTGCCCTGCACTACACTGCTCTGAGTAGTATTTTGTGTAGTCATGCTAATGATATGTTACCTGTCTCCAAATGGGTACAATGCATAAAGACCTTGATCTCTCAAAACCACTACCATCCTAAACCAAACCACAGCATCACTGAGGATACAAACTTGGGTCCAAGTTGTGTTCAGGACAAACAAAGGCTTTTCTGTCTGCGCAGGAGTGTCTATGTATTTACATGTTTTTGCGATAATAATGAATGAATGGTGCGGCACTGTAAAGAGCAAACAGATGCGACCAAAGTGGATGGTGGAATGCCCCTGTCTGAAACAAGCTTGTCTCCAAACTTTTATTATGTGCGACAGCTCATCACCACCGCAGCCACTTATGTGGCTCCCCAGATACAAAGCCAAAACAATAAGATTTTTTTTCATGAAAGAAAACTACTATCACTGCCTATTACAGTAAATGGTGTGGCTTAGTTTCCGGGTACAATATTGTCGCAGTAAAGATTATGAAAGGGTTTTTACGTACAAGTAGGTAAAGTCAACCTGAAATAAATAATAAAAATAATGCTAATTAATTAATTAACACAAGAATAGTCAAATTTCTTATTCTAAATTCTGCTCCAAACTGCAAGGTTTTACTGACAGAAGACTGCCTATAGACCTCCTAATTATAATATAATTAGAAATGACTAAATCTTGCTCTTAATTAAAATTGGATTAATTGCACAGTCTTAGTTTAGCAGTTCTCAAATGTTATTGCTTTCTGCTTAAAAATATCTGCATGAACTGAAACTTGAATTTAATTTAAAAAAAATAATCATAAAAAATCAAATCGCAAATGCAATGTGACAGAAAATGGTTTGGCCCTGTATGATGAAATTGCAGTTTCCATTAGGTCTGTAGTCAACTAAAGAACTTCTTGGTCAGCGAAAGACAGGCCTTTTGCATTGATTAATCAGCTAAACTGGGTGTGTGTGACGGTGGCAAAAGCTCTCAGAATTATTAGGATCTTGTGCAAAAACTGCGTATAGAGAGAAGTACTTGTATATAAATAAATTAAAATGCCGATTAAATGTTCCAGTCACTCCCAGAACTCCAGCTAACTCACTCCATGCTTTTTCTATTCTGCTGTGGTCCATATAAATCCTTATAATTCAAATAAAATAATTACAGATGCCATTTACCGATCCACCTACTAAACAGCCCTTGTTCCCACGGAGAAACTAAGATTTATTTCAGCATTCTGAGAAATGAACCCACAACTTCTTAGAGAAAAAGACTATTCACCAGGCATGAACTTTAAAGGTGCACTGTGTAACTTTTCTGGCGGAGGGTCTGTAAAATGCTATTGTCCGTGGAGATTGTATTGCTTCATCTGAAATTGTAATTGCTGTAATTTATTAAATGTATATAAATAAATTGTGATAAAGGCAGAAATGCTTAAGTCATACTGGAGAACATTTCTGGCAAAGCGATGACATATCCATGCAAACAAGAAGGTGAGAAACCCCCAACCACTTGACCCATTACTGGTCTTAATCTTGAACTTGACCCCTGTGTAACCCGCCCAAAGCCCCGTGTTCTGAGCCTGTGTTTAAAGCTGCCTGCGGATCACCTGACCCTACACTCGTATGACTCCTCGCTCCTCTGCAAGTGCTCACTCGTCCCGGTGAGTCTAATTGCTATCACTGTGTGGGATGGCAGTCTGATTTGAGGTACATTGTTGACTGTGCGCTGCTAGCTTGTATTGTATGTGTGTGTTTGTGTGTGTCGTCAAGTCAAGCTGTTGCCGCGGGCGCACTCACTCATGTCTTCACCCGCTGGAGCCTATCATTAGCGCTGTCACGTAGCCACCTCCACAGTGAGCCTCGCAAGCCCCAACAGCCTCTAACACACACCTG